>PVKC010006359.1:0-31295 GCA_004027635.1 Crocidura indochinensis | reverse complement strand
AATCATGAGCTGAGTCAAAAATTTCTAAGAGAAAGCTCAAATAGAGTATGATCACAACTATATTAAAAATCCAGACTAGATCATTTCATAGAGACAAATAAAATGAAGATTGACCCACCAAATGTAAAACTTTTGATTTTGCCAGTAATTCCTTAAAAGTTTCTTATAAATATAGACTTATGCATTGAGTTAAGAAATACGTTTGCAATCATGGTGCTTAAATAAAGATATTATTCAACAAAAAGTTAAATAAAGAACAATGAAGGAAACAATAAATCAATGAGACACCTTGATGGTCATTTTTGCATTTACCTAATTAGTCTTTGATAAACTTCCTGCCAGGAGCTTGGTGGGAGGACCAATGGAGAGAAACTACTTAATTCATTAATTCATAAAGTTTTATTTTTTAGGTGGTGGAAAAGAGCCATTTCAGAGCTCCTGAGGTTCTCAAAGTGGCATTATTGGAGAACCCATATCCTTGCCCGTCCTATGAATTATTCAGCTATTTATAACCACTTAACACTCTTCACTGTGGCTTTCTAAATCCACTCCTTGTTTCCATTATCCTTTCTTTGTTGTGAAACAATATGTGTAATTCATGATATGTCATATTGTGATGGTGTAGATATACAGCAAAAACTTTGATGATTTTACCTCAAGAACTATTTTAGTTGCCATTAAATAGTTATCAAATATTCCATCTAAAAAGAAAAACATGCCAAAAATATTTTTAATAGTTAAGTAGTGAGTAGGCTGTCAATTCACTAACAAATGCAATGTGAGTCAAAACTTTGTAAAGGGTGTGAGATGAACTCCTAATATGAATGGTCAAGAGATTAGGGGAAATCTCACGAAGGGAGTTAAATGCAACATGAACGGGAATTTAGGAGACAGTAAAATAAAAATATTCCTAAAAGAGAGATGATAAATGTGATTAGAAAGTCATCCTTGGTGTACATGGAATCTTATTATGCTGAGAGAAATAAGTCAGAGAGAGAGAGAGAGAGAGAGAGAGACGCAGAATGGTCTCACTCACTCATCTTTGGGTTTTTAAGAAAAATGAAAGACATTCTTGCAATAATTTTCAGAGACAAAAGAAGGAGGGCTGGAAGTTACAGCCCACTTCATGAACCTCACCACAAAGAGTGATGAGTTTAGTTAGAAAAATAACTACATTGCAAACTATCCTAACAATGAGAATATCTGAGGGAAATAGAAAGCCTGTCTAGAGTACAGGTGAGGGCGGGGTGGGGAGGAGGGATATTTGGCACATTGGTGTGGGAATGTTGCACTGGTCATGCGGGGGTGTCCTTTTATATAAACCCAACCATGATCATGTTTGTAACCAAGGTGTTTAAACAAAATATCATTAAAAAAAGAAAGTCATCCTTGGAAAGGGCAAGTTCGGAAAAGTTATCTTGGAAGAAAGAGACACAGGAAGAGATGAGCATAGAGATAGAGACAATAAAAAAGAAAGAAAGAATATGTGTGTGTTTCGGAATATTACAAAGTGACACCAAGAAACAGAGAGTCAGAAAGAGGTATTGAATATGAAAATAGTGAAGGAAGATGGGAAAATATATTAGACATGGAATTAATCCTACATTTTACTGTGCCAAGAAATGTAAACTATATGCTGTATACTTGTGTAGAAATTATAAAATGAAAAATGATGGGTATTTTGAATCAAATAATGAAATTATTTTTGGTGGGAAAAAGAATAAGTTTGGGTAAAATGTGATTTTGAACCAACAATATGCATAGATCATCTTTAATTGGTTAAAAGTCAACTTCTCTAGGAATTAGTACAAAAACTCCTTTGTCTTGTCTCCATGTCTTAGTGCATGAACAACCATCAGTAAAATTTCCCTGACAAGAGTTTTATGCACTCTATGAGATACTCCTCCATCATTATAAGGCCAATTTGATTGGAATCCTACTTTTCCCAGCATTTCTAATGATTCTTAGATTTTAATCAATTAATTATTATTGATTAATTTTAATTAATGATTTTGTGAACTAAGGTAAATTTTATGGACAAATTTATAATACATCCTTTACCATATTAGCATGCTTAAGTTCAGATCACTCACTTTTAGTGAATATATTCTCAGCAGGCAGATTAGGACATTGAACAATGAAAGATAGGTACAAATTCAATTTGAGAAAAGGAATGAGGGGCTTGCATATTCTAACCAGATTTTGTTCAGCAGCAAATGTTTCATCCATATGTTCTCCAATGGAAGCTCTAAATTCTAAGTACAAATATGCTAAAAAGGACTACCAGAGGTCAGCAGCCTTTGGCTCGTGAGCCACATGCTGCTCTTTACACTTAGAATTTGGCTCTTCTGTGTGCCAGGCGGCTGCTCCAGGAATCAGGACTCTGCTCCTAGCCTCTGTCAGTGCACCCCTGTGTGGATCTCAAAATAAATTTCAATCGTGGTTTTGGCAAGATTTGGCTCAGTTGAAAAAAAAGGTTGCCGACCACTGGACAATACCATTCATTGAGTTAGACTTAATGGGTGGTAGTAAAGCTTGTATATTATAGATAACACCATAACAATTCTCTGGAGTTTTCCAACTCCTATAGAAAACAGTATAGATGGTTCTCAAGAAATTCAGAACCAAACTGTCATATGACCCAGAAATCCCATAGTTGGGTATCTAACCCCAAGATAGAAAAACACTGATCCAAAAGGAAGTATACACATTATTCATCACTGCACTCAGAAAAATAGCTAAGAGTTGAGATCCACTCAGATTTCTGACAACAGATGAGTGGGTCTTGAAGATCTGGTACAGATACACAACAGAATTAGCTGTAAGGAATGATGCAATCATGCATCATTTGCTGCAACATGGATGGAACTGAAAGATATTATGTTAAATAAAGTAAGCCAGAAGTAAAGGATAAGTACAGGATGATATTACTTACATGTGGTACTTAGTATAACCACATGAAGAAATGCAATGGCTTAAATGAAGGTTGTCAAGAATACTCGAAGCCCCAGAATATAGTGAGAAGGAAAGAAACTGAAGAAGAGAAGAAAACCAAAGATGAAAGGACAGGGAACAGGGACCAAGGGATCACATGTGCATTGGTGGTATTAAGAAATAACTAAATATCCAATCCAGAACTAACAGTAATAAAACCATGAGACTCAAGCTCTAACAACCAAAATTAAAAATGGGACTGTTGGGGCCAGAGAGAAAGCATGGAGGTAGGGCATTTGCCTCACATGCTGAGTGGTGGTGGTTCAAATCCCGGCATCCCCTGTGGTCCCTCGAGCCGGCCAGGAGTGATTTCTGAGCGTGGAGCCAGGAATGACCCCTGAGCACTGCCGGGTTTGACCCCAAAACAAAAACAAACAAAAAAATGAGACTATTATACTGGCAGGCTGAACAGAGACTGGTGGCATGTGATATACTCTGGGCACTTTGGTGGATAAAGGTTGACTCTGGTAGTCAACCTTAGTTGATTAGTACTGAGACATTGTATGTCTAAAACTCAACTATGAATAATTTTTGTTTGTTTTTTTTTGGTTTTTGAGTCACACCTGTCAGCGCTCAGGGGTTACTCCTGATTCTATGCTCAGAAATTCCTCCTGGCAGGCTCATGGGACTAGATGGGATCCCTGGATTCGAACCACTGTCCTTCTGCATGCAACTATGAATAAATTTAAATCCCAATGGTTTTATAAAAAGTTAAAAGAAGTTTCTGGAGTGAATTGCATGTTTACACTTTGAAAAATAATGGTAATCAGAATTTAGAAGAAAGGGAGAAAGTTTGCTTTCCACTTTCCATAAAGTTTTGAAAGTGCCTTGGCAAGATCTGCTAGTGAAATTGCAACTTTCTGGCCATATTTGCTCACAACGTGACTCACAGGGGTTCACCTGCAGCAGGAGAGACTTCTTTCTAGCCTGGGTTCAGAACCAAATAAACAAATAGCACACCAGCTTTGGAGAGACACACGTCAGAGCCAAACATGTAATTTGGAAAATTATATGTGGCTAATTGCCCGGAAAAGACCTCTTAGCTTCATGCAAAGATTCATAGGGAAGATGTTGGAAGCCTCATCAGAAACATTAATCTTCCCAGGGCAAGAGTGAAAAAATATTCTAGGGAACATAGGAAAGAGTAGGTCACATAAGTATTGATGCTTTGTCCAAGGGGATAAACAAGAAATGCTGTCAGAAACCCTTAAGTTAATCTGCATGAATAATCCACACTACTTCCAGCAATAGTATTTTTTTTCTGATCTTAAACTTACTTTATATGCATTTTGTGAACTGCTTAAGCCCATTGAAAAGCATCTCTTTTCCGGCACCACTTAAGATTCCCCAAGTACCATCAGTAGTGATCTCTGAGCAAAAAATCTAAAATAAATCCTGAGCTTCACTGGGTGTATCCCTAAACAGCACACACAAAAACGTCACTTGATAACTCAGAGTAATAGTACAGTGGGTAACTCACATAACAAACCTGAAATATATGAAATGGCTTTGATTCTCAGCACCATAATGTCCCCCCATGAGCATTAGCGACCCTGAGCAGAAAGAAACAAATCCAGAGCACAGTCAAGTATGACAAACACATAGAAGTCATTTTATATGTAGATGATACAAATACACGTATAAAGGCATTTACTTACCTAACTTCAGAAAATATTTTTATAATTCTATTTGTCCATGATATATTCTAAGAAATTTACTTCCATTGATGCCTTGCATTTTTATTATAAAAATCAGAACACCAGACTTAGATACAAGTCCTGAAGTTTGTGTTTTCATCATACCATGAGGCATGAAAGTTTCCTGAGTCCTTTCTGTTAATTCAAGTTTCCTCACCTTAGAACTGACCCCTCAGTTTTAGGTGCTGACACTGTTTTGAGTTTTAAATCAATAATTTGTTATTATGTCCCTCAGTCACCATTTTATTTTCCTGGCATGTTTGATTCAGTCAAAAGAGAAAGGTACCAAACTTATCCCCTAACAGAGATTTATGTAGCAATACTGAATAAATAGGGTTCTCTTTCTAGCCTGATTTCATAAAAGGCAGGTTAAAAATAAATGTCAATTTACAATGACTCAAAGCAAACCTGAAAAGCCAAACTTAGCCACACAGCAACTCTGCTGACAGCTCATATTTATCACAGTTTATAATTCATTGTCTTTTTCATTTTTTCAATTAAATAAATAAATAAATAAATAAAATTAAACTAAGTGAGTCCCCTTCTTGTTGATAATCCTTGGCAAAAACAACACTATGTAAATCAAATGATTAAGAGATTGAAAGTGTTCTGGGTGTGTTAGCCAAAATGATTTTGTCACCTGTGATTTTTTTTGCCCTTCTCCCTTAGTATGTGAAAATCAAAGAAGAAAATTAATAAAGTGTTACCCTCTTTGGATCCATTCAGGTCTCTAAAGCTATTTTCTGAGGTAAAAGTTGGAACTATTTGTCAATTCAGAGGGAAAAAAAGGTGGAGAATGCCAGAATGCTGGCCTCAAACCCACCTTTTTCACAAATGTGATCTACTTTAGGCTCAATGAAAGCATCTCTTTTTGACCAGACTGATTTTTACAAGTCTTGAAGCTGAAACTTAAGTCCCCCTCTATGGAACTTTCCATAAGATTATGTCCTGAAAATCTAGTTGCCCAACTTAGCAGCCTCTTGCTGTCTGAGTAAGTCTTGGTGATATTTAACTAATCTCACTATTATTATTATTGATACGTGGGGCCTGAGCAATGGCGCAGCGGTAGGGCTTTTGTCTTGCACGCAGCTGACCTAGGACGGACCTCAGTCTGACCATCCCATATGGTCCCCCAAGCCAGGAATGATATCTGAGCTCATAGCCAGGAGTAACCCCTGAAGTGTCACTGGGTGTGGCCCAAAAACAAACAAACAAAAAAGTTATTATTGGTACTTAACCTTTCAAACACCCCAAACCTTACCTACCTTATATTCGGTGCTTCTCTATATGTGAATTGTGTTTTATGTCTTTTCCAAAACTCCAATACAGATTGCACTTTTGCAAGTGAAGTCTCTGCAGTAATCTCTGCTATAATCGTGAAGCACAAGTAACATGATTTATCTACAACACAGTCATTTTTTGTCTAGTTTTATCAAGTTCTTAGTAGTATACTATATTTTTAATATTGCTAATATATATTTATTAACTGCTTCTCAGAATTTTAGAAACCACTTAAGCCAATTGTAATTTTATTTTCATGAGTTCATAACATTTTTCACCTATCTTTTCTTACCTCCTTCAGTTGTTCCCAACCTAAATAGGAATAACCTGATCAAATTATCTAGAATGATGCTTATTTATTCATTTATTTTAATTTTTGGTTTTTGGCTCACACCCGGCAGCACTCAGGGGTTACTCCTTGCTCTATGCTCAGAAATTGCTCCTGGCAGGCTCTGGGGACTTTATGGGATGCTGGGATTTGAATCACCTTCCTTCTACAATGCAAGGCAAACTCTTTACCTCCATGGTATCTCTTAGGCACTAGAATGATGTTTCTTAGACTTTAGGGTACATGGAGATTTTCTCAAGGATTTCCTAAACAAAGTTTCATTTGTCATTATCTGAGTTTCTAATTCAGTGCATTTAGGTTGGGGTGAGGTTTACATTTCTAACAATTGTCCTTGTCCTGGGGATATGGCTTGCCTGGGGGAAATTACACTTTATAACCCCCTATCCTACTCTAGATTTACAAATCTTTTTGTTTTCTTTGATTCTATTTTTATTTGTTTCTCTGTTTATTTATTTATTTATTTGCTTTTTGGGTTACAGCTGGTGGCACTCAGGAGTTACTCCTGGCTCTGTGCTCAGAAATTGCTCCTGGAAGGCACAGAGACCTTATAGGATTCTAGGATTCAAACCACTTTCTGTCCTGGATCTGCTGCAATCTTTGACTACTGTTAAAGAGCAACTGGATTATTTGGTATCTTTCGAATGAAGAGTTGTTATCAGTGGGTCTGACATGGAACCTGAGCATCTGCATTTCTCAGAAGCTCTCAACTGCTATTCCACACCTTGAGTGGACTTCCTAAATTTCCTCACCTCAATTATTTTCTCTTGATCATTGTCAGCCTGTGTCATTCTGAAAAACAAGTTCCCTGAAGTCAGTTATGGATGAAGGACAGGCTCTTTCTTATGGCTTAAGAGTTCTTGCACTGGTAAAGGGGGTGTTCTTTACATGACTGAAACCCAAGTACAATCATTTGTAATCAAGGTGTTTAAATAAAGATATTAATTAATAAAAAAAAAAGAATTCTTCCTGCTAACTAGAGCTGTCACATCCCTTCCTCTGGTTCATGGCAGACTTTGTTGACTCATCATGCTGATACTGAAGGTTGAGCCTGAATGGAGCCTTAAACCCCATCTCTAAACAGTCAGCTGCAGGCAGAGTCAGTCAGTCATGAGTCCTAGGAGACTGAGAAGAAACTGCTGGATATTCGTGGTTCAAAGTAATCTCACAAAAACAATTATACTAAACTTGATCTGTGATTAAGGTTTTTTCATATATTAATGCCTGTAGGTAGTCAGTCATGCTTTCATTGTACCTGAGAATATTTAATTCAGGTTATTGTTTTTCTTCCAAATAACCTTGTTAATTTGAAAGTCAAATTCTGTATTTATGATTAAATTCTACACTCTACTGAATATCATCAATCTTTTTATTTCATTTGTTTATTTTCTTTGTTATGGGACCATACCTGGCAGTGCCCAGGGGTTATGTATGCTTTTGCACTCAGAAATCACTTCTAGAAGGTTCAAGAGACCATATGGGATGACAGTGTTCAAACCCAGGTCAGTCCATTTAAGGCAAACTCCCTACCCACTGAATATGACTCTGTTCCTAATGTTAATATTCTTTTCTTTATTGGGGGATGACTTGTAGCACCAAGGGTCACCAAATGTATAATATAGGGTGATACTCAAGGAGTATGATTTCATGGATTAAACCAGTAATCATACAAGCAAGCCTGCACTCTAGCACTTGAACGACTTCTCCAGCATAATGTCTTCTTGTCATTCACTTTTTATTCATTACTTCATAAATCTCTTGTCTTTAATCAAAAAAGACACTTTATTTCTACTGTTATATAAATATACCCCTTTGCTTCTCTCTTTGCCTTGACTCAAAAATGGAGAGCTTTAAATGGCTTCCAATATCACAGTAACCACTCATTCCTCCAACACAAGCAATGAAATCTCACAGATATTTCTTTGGCAAGCTCAACTTCTTCCAAAGTTTTCAAAGGTTTGATTTGTCTATCAGCTTCTGGACCACTTCTTGTTTATATCTGTCCTTTACTTCATTTCACCTTTTACCACTAAACACCTAGAAATTAAAATGAAGTTCTGTTTTAAATTCTCTAGAGCTCTCATTTTTCCTATTTTTCAAAAATCATATTCATTTCCAGAGCAGAAATATCCTCATTTTAAGTAATAATAGTTACATCCATTTTTCTTTCATTTTCTTTCCTACTTTACAAAATGTCTGTTAAAAAATAACACTATGATTTTCTCAACATGTCTAAAATTTATCTCACCTTTCCTCACCTAAGTCAGATTCCGTTTTTCAATTTTAGAATTAAGATTCTTACATTATATATACTAGAATCTGCCTAGACCTGTCCATATGTAACTCTCTACACCCAATAAGTTATCAGATCCCATAAATACTTCCTTCAAAATATTTCCCTAAACATTCCATTCCTTTTGATCACTGCCAATTCCTACTTAGTTTAGGTGTCTACTTAATCTTTTAAGCATAGTATGCCTGTTTCTATTTCCTTCCATTGAGTTAATCCAAGGACGTGGTATAATGAAAATTCCCCATGTCCCTTCTTCTTATGTCACCTTCAAGTTCCAAAGGTCTTACCATACCACCTCTTTTTCATCGAAAAAACAATCATTCTAGACATTCTAATTGAATGAACGATCCTTCATTCAATCTATCCAAACATACCTTTACCCACCTTCATAAACTCTCTAAATAAACAATGTCAGCTCATTTTTCTCAAATTATACCCTCCTGATATCTACAAAATACCAAACCTAGCCCTGTCAACTGCCATTTTCCTACACCATTAACTCTCCTTCAGTGTTTGCTACAAATTTCAAATAACTTCTTCCTTTTGTTTTTGTTTCCATTTTGGAGTTACATTTGGCATTACTAGGGACTTATTTTGATTCTGAGATTACTCCTGGCAGGACTCAGGGGACTAGATGAGATTCTGGGGATTGAATCTAGCTTGGTTGCATGTAAGGCAAATGCCCAATTAACCATGAATCTGGCCTCACAAACTTGACTTAATTTGTCAGATTTGTCATAATTCTTTTTGTATACCTCAAACTTTGGTTAACTACATGGCTGACACCACAGATGGCTTTCACCATACAGTTGTTTTATTTTGAATTTCTGTATGCATTCAAAGTTCTGTGTGTGAGAATTCTATCTTAGTATCTTCTATCTCTGTGTGAGGAATTCTATCTTCAAATCATCTGGTAGTTGATTGATAATATCTCCAGGTAGCTGAGTTTATAAGTAAATATTTTAATTTAATTTTTCATTTTATGGATTACATCAGCATTTCTAAACAATTTGCACGTAGCATTGCCCTAAGGGTGGTACTTTCACAAAGACCCTTGCTACAGATATACATATCAGAGCAAGAAACCTTTCTTAAAATAATGAGGTCTACACTCACAGACTGTCATTGAACTAAATTTTGTTTCATATTCTAGCTAATAAAGTTCCTAAATATTTTCAAGCTTCCCCACCGTCGCTAAGGCTTAGAGAGGCTATTTGTCATACTTGCAAAGGCTTCAAATGAGGCATGATTTCCAGAAGAAAGCAGCTGTGTAAAATTGGCCTGCAAACAGAAAGACAGCATGGCGTTGGGACACCTAGCCTGCTGTCAACAACCAAAACCTTTCCTAGCATTGGTAAATGTTTTATTGGTTTAATATTAAATTAGCCGCCCCTGCATACGGAGTGCATTATGTTTAATGGCATTCTGTTATTTGGAACTTAAGTTTTCTCTTGTGCACCTGTAAAATTAGTATTTCATAATATTCCACTAAGTTTGTAAAGCTTAATTTGCTTTCTATGCAGTTTTCAAAGTTTGACATAGGCAGTAGAACTTGGCCTTGGCAAGAATATGATGGGCAAACTGCTCATCACCAGCAGAGAGGAACTTTTTTTTTTACCTACATGCATACTATTTGAAATGAAGATTATAAGGTTTTTGTTTATCTTGAGTCATCCGTGAGCGATTAATGCACTTCAGTTGCCCTCATTTTGCCCAGAGAAAGTCTAGCAGGGAGATGAGTAATTGCAGGTTTGCTAAGATCAAACCCAAGTACCATTCTTCAGGCTGCTCCTGTTTAAATACCTTAACTGTTACTAAATCTTGGAGAGGGAGTCATTTTCGGTTTTGCCCAGACATTTTAAGCTTCCAATTAGAGAGGATTATTTACAAATAGTATTCATTTGGGAGTAAAATTTCCATGATTATAAAATAGTTTGGAAAGGAGAAACAAACTCAAAGCAATAAAGTTTAGGTTCTGTGCTGCTTTTTTGAAAAACTAATATATGGCTAACCCAGAGCTCACCTTTCACATTAATCAGGTCATTTATGGAAAATATTGTCATCCTCTCAGATTCTACTTTGGCAGCGAGAGCAGTTTGAAACTCTGGTACAAATGAAAACCAGTCTTCATAAATTGAATTGGCCCTATCGTCACTCCATCCTTATCTTTATAGAGCTTAATTTTCAGTGCCACAGCCTGGAGCTTGACCTCTGCTGAAGTGCACTCAAAACTGGATCTTCATTTTGATACTAGTATTTGTCTCAATACACAGTTCACATTCCTTATGCTATAGAATTAGGATGAATCAGGGAGACAAAAAGTAGAACAGTGGTTGCCTAGTGTAGGGGGGCAGGGAAGACTGAGGAACTCCTAGGTAAAGGGCTCTTTTCTGAGTGATGAAAATGTTTGAGAGTATATGAAGGTAATGGTGGTACAATGTTGCTACAGTACTAACGTGTCACTGAATTTCAAGTTTTAACTTAGCTATTTTTATGCATGTGTATTTAATCTCAATCGAAAAAGGAGAAAATCAAATCCTTCAGTATAGCTTGCTGAACATATGGTTGCAAACCCTGCTCACTGTATGTTCACAGTGATGCTAAATTTTCCTAAAAAGAATGAAAACCAGAGCAATCATCTTCTGAAAGAACAATAGCAACAACAAAAGAGAAGTTTTATTGTGTCTTACTTGTAGTTAGGTAATCAAAATTGCATTTTGCTGTTTGGAATTCTTGTTTTGTCATCATCAATAGAATTTTATAGAGACCCACATCACCATACCCTTTCTTGGTATTTTCTTCCAAGTAGTCGATATCTGTATCCTGATGTTCTGAGATATCTCCTCATTCATTTTCATTTTCTACATGCACTTAAGGGAGCAAGAAGCGTTGAACTTTAAACTTAAGAAACTTTATTAATAAGAAAATAATTACAATAGCCCCCTCAGACACATATTTAAATCCTAATTAACCTTTTTGTAATAAATAATGATCATTCTTCAATATATTCTTTCACCTCCATTTTTCAGGTTCATAAATGAGAAGGCATTGGGATTGAGATGAGGGAAAAAAAGATGCTTTTTCTCATTATACAAATCCTAGTGATATCTTTGCATGTCTTTAAAAATAATTTAAACTCTGACACTTGTAATTTGTGGTGTCACTGTCTCGATAATAGGCCTGGTAATTAGTCTCCAAATCATTATTTTTTATATATTTTTGTTTATTCATAATACAGCATTTTATGTTTTTCCTCAGATACAAAATAATTCATGATTGAGTTTCAGTCATGTGATGCATACCCTTCACCAGTGCACATGTCCCACTACTAATATTTTCTGAGCATCATTTTGGCTCTCCACATTAAAATTCCCAGCATTTCATCTAGAAAATAACAAAGGTCAAAACTAGATTCGACCGAAAACAGAAATATTTTCATACCTTTTTGTTACATATGTTTATATGGTCAATAAAATATCTCAAACTCATCTATCTACGAACTCTTACACTTAATACACTTAAGTTCTATAGTTTTATAGTTCATTTTCTTTTTTTGTTTGTTTGTTTGTTTGTTTGTTTGTTTTGGTTTTTGGGTCACACCCGGCATTGCTCAGGGGTTACTCCTGGCTCCATGCTCAGAAATTGCTCCTGGCAGGCATGGGGGACCATATGGGGCACCGGGATTCAAACCGATGACCTTTTGCATGAAAGGCAGACACCTTACTTCCATGCTATCTCCCGGGCCCCTTATAGTTCATTTTCAAGAATAAACTTTCTAATTCTTGATAGCATCATAGGTAGAAATAATTCTCTTAATGTTGAATCATGAAAATAAGAAATTGTCTTTTTTCTAAATTAATATGTTTTAATCTCTTTCCATGTCAAAATTTAGCACATCACCTTTATTTTTGCTATTACTAATATTGAATTTAGTAGACTCAGTTCCCATAATATTATCTTTTTGGTTTGGCATTTTAGTTTAATTTCCCTCCTTTCTAGTCATTTCCATTTATATCCTTGCTGTTTACTAAATAGGAAGATTTGCTATTTTCTGGGCTTACTGTTCCTTTAGAGTTCTAGAAATGTCTTATTCTCTTGTCTTATATAAAGACTTAATTTCTCACTATTATTTTTTTTTAGAATACCTAGAGAAAAAGGCAGAAATAAATGACTCATTTATACTATCATTTGGAAATAAAAACTCTATTTCAGGCGTATCCTTCTTATGTATATCTCTATTTTTTTTTCTTCTAACAATCCCATTAGTATAAGAATAAGTTAGGGGAGGGGTTCTCAAACTACACCTGCAGGCCACATGCAGCCCACTGAGGACATTTATGTAGGGTGCTAGCCCACAGAACGGGCTGTTGTCATTTTACTTGTTTTGCAAAAGGACAGTATCCTTGTGTGTGTGTGTGTGGGGGGGGGGGGATTATGGGATTTGATGTCCCGCCTCCTAACTATTCAGCTTAAACTTAAATATGTTATATGACTGTATGCTGTGAAAAGAACAGAATGAGCCCATTTTCTTTCACTGTTAGCTACTGTCTGGCTCATCCAATAATTCCTACTATTTTTGATGAATGATGGAACTCATTAATCATGTAATAATGTGACTTACATATATTTATTACTTACGTTTATTATCTTCCTCCATATTTCCCCCAAGTAGATGAAAATAACAACTAATATTTGCATCAAGATGTATGTTTGTCAATGACAAACTTCTTTTTTTATTTTTATCTTTATTTAAACACCTTGATTACAAACATGATTGTAGTTGGGTTTCAGTCCTTTAAAGAACACCCCCTTCACCAGTGCAACATTCCACCACCAGTGTCCCAAATCTCCCTCCTCCCCATGCCCGCCTGTTCTCTAGACACTTTCTGCTTCCCTCATTCATTCACATTGTTGGGATAGTTCTCAAAGTAATTATTTCTCTAACTGCACTCACCACTCTTTGTGGTGAGCTTCATGTAGCGGGCTGGAACTTCTAGCCCTCCTCTCTTTTGTAACATGAGGAACTTCTGAGTTGGTGAGCGATACAACATGTACGTGCAGCCTAAATTTATGAATTAATGATTTAATTTTAATTACAGTTAGGCTATGAGAGAGGAATTTAGAGGAATTCAGGTGAAGTATTATGTAAAAATAAAATGTCTACATACATTTACAAAAATTTATTTACAATAATTTATACTATTACATTTTAGTCATTTTAATCAGTTGTGTGCTATTAGCACTCCGTAAGTACATGTACTCACTTTTCTCTGCCTCCCACAAGAGCAGATTTTTAAACTCTTTAGTACATCATTGGATATATCAGAACTACTCTCGTTTTTACAATGACCAACTGTATGGAGCAGTATACAGCACAACCATCAGAGAAGTTAAGTGATAAATAGAAAGAAACGCTAAGCTGAGATGACTGATATATTTCAGGTTATTCATTCTCTCTTTGGGGGAGGTTTTGGGTGTTGTTTAGTTTAGTTTCTGCGTTTTTTGGGGATTTTGGAGGGATTTTTTGTTGTGTTTGTGTGTATGTTTTTTTTTCCCCTTAGGAACATTCAGTAAGTCTAGAAAAATGACTTCAGTGCTCCCTAGAAAAATGTCATCCCATTATTGAGACCCTGGGCAGTAGTGCCTTATTACAGAGCCCTAAGGAGAGTAGATATGTCTTTGCAACAAAAACCACATTTTCATAGAACTTCCTGGTGGCCTTGGAGGGCCAAGATGGTAAATGGTCCAGGGCGTCGTGCTGGGATTGATTTCCACGCAGGCATACCCAGGGTCCCAGAGTGGAGGGGGCAGCCGGGTGGTGGGGGCGCCCACTGGTGTTTCCTTGGGGAGATCAAAGCGGCAGATAGGAAACGTACAGTGGCTCTCTGTACTGTGCCCCAATGTTGTTCTCTCTGCAGAGGACACAGAGCACAAGGTGGAGCAGGAAGGAGAGGATAGGACCCCAGGGGCCTGGCTGGGGTGATGGGCTCTGGATCCCCAGTCTCAGGGCCATCATGTCCCAAAATCCCAACTGCCCCATGACCTCACAGTACCCACCAACTGCCACGGGGTTCACCATACCCGTCCCCATGGCTCCCAGGTCTTGTAGGCCTTGTCCAGTGGAAGCAGCACCCCACCCCATAATTGATGGAGGAAGAGAAGAATCACCTGACTATTACTTAGAGCCACAGGGTCACATCTCCACCTCGAAAAAAAGAGGAATTTGGCTGCAGGGAGAGAGGGGTGCTTGTCAGGGTCATCAGCAAAGCTGCTGTTCAGGTCCCGTTACCCTGGCCTGCTCTGTCTCTGAGCCCCTAGGACCTGCCTAGTTTACACAATCACACTTAAGGAGGCTCCTGCTTATGGGCAAAGGCCTGTCAGACCATCTTGGGGTGTAAAAAGTACCCGGGAGTCCCCAGAGGACCTGCTATCCAACCACTCAGGAAATGTGACTAAGTTAGAAGGCACAACTGCCCTGCACCCTCCCCAAGCCCACCTGGAGCAGCAATCACTGCCCTTCAGAAATACCCGAAATGAATCAGCTGAATTGCCCAAAGTCCCTCAGGTTCTGTCTCACCTCCCATTGGCTGCTGCTCCCTGGACCCTGGCTTCTCTGAGGGATGGCGTATATACCGACACCCTCAGAATTCATGGCCTGGGACTTGAGGACAGGGAGAGGAAGGTTACCCTGGCTCCTGACATCTCAATAAGGGGGGCCTCCTCCTCTCTTCCTTCCAAAGCTGAAAAGAAAAGAGTGAGGTGGGGACTCTCAGCAATTCAGAGAAGCCTTGGGTGGTAGCACAGGAAGACAAGAGTAAATTTTCTTCTGGGATCATGGACATAGATGCTACCATGGTACCATAGATCCATACCCATGGTACCAGTTAGTTCTGTCAAGAAAAGCCCCCTGATGCTTTAGGGAGAACCCTCTGCTGAGAGGCTCTCAGAAACTCATCTCCACCACCCTGAGCAGCCCCACAAGGGACCACTGTGTGAGGGCCCTACATGGGCCTATGACTTGTTATGGAGACCTGAGACTCCAGTTCTCCAACAGCCGTGCATGTGGTACTCAGATCCACCAGACACCCAAATAGTCTCTGAACTTGATGTGTTAGGCTCCCCTGAACCCCTACTCTTGGGGCTCTGGTCTGCTAGATTAAAGTTCTATCCTTCTATCCTGGCTTGAGACTTCCCAGTCTCAGTGTGCCTCTGAATTGTCTCCTGATAAACTGTCCTACCATGAAATCCCCAGGAACTTGCCCTGTGTCCTTACCTGGTACAAGGTCATTAATTTTCTAATGAAGAGGAGCCAGACAATATAAAAGAGCACCCCCAATAAGTGCTTAAGGTACAGAGACCTGCCTTGGGACTGTTCCCTTGGGACTGGGTCAGGGGAATAAGGGGGATCCAGGTTCTCCATAGTGAGCTATCCAATCGTACATGCTGCTTGCCTACGGCAAATGAGACTAGAACACGCAGGTCCTGTTTATATAGACATCTGTGAGATTACTGGTCACTGAAGTCAGAATTAATCACAGGGATTCAGAATATTTGCCACAGAGCATATAAGCTTATGATTTTTAACTTTCCACTATCATTTCAGTCACATTCATTCATTTTAAGTAGAATTTTCTAGTTAAGTCTGCATGAAATCATTGATTCTAATCTTTTGTTTTGAGGGATTTTTTAGTTATTAAAATTGTATTTTATTTAAATAAAATACCATGGGTATGGACTTTCTTTAAATAGCACGGTTACAAGGCTCTTTATTATATAGTCATTTTTTCACATTTGCAAAGTTGTTCTTGATTGAGTTTCATTCATACACTGTACTACAACAACTTTCACCAATGTACAATTCCCACCACCGGTATCATGTTTCTCTCCTGTCTTCCCCCTACCGAACCCTTGCCTGCTCTTTTGGCAGACATTTCTATTTCTTCTCTTTTGACAAAATTTGACAAATAGGATCCAATGACTCTCCAAGAAGTTCATACACCACAGCTAATATGTTTCATTTCAGGAATGTAAGGATGGTTTAACATAAATCGATATATACACCATATCAATAAAATTAAAAATAAAATTCTTATGATCACATCAATAGATGCAGAGAAAGCATATGGTAAGGTATAACACCCATTTTTGATAAAAACTCTCAAGATGGGAATGGAAGCAACTTTTCTCAATATAGTCAAGGTCATCTACCACAAGTCAATGGCAGATACTATTCTCTATGGAATAAACTAAATGCCATTCCTCTAAAATCTGATATAAGACAAGGCTGCCCTTCCTCACCACTCCTATTCAACATAGTGCTATAAGATCTGCATGGCTCAAGGGTCCTCAAACTATGGCCTGCGGTCACATCCGGCCCACTGAAAACATTTATCTGGCCCAATGGTCCACCGGGCCAGCTACTGCCTGTCATTTTTTTTTTTTTTTTTTTTTAGGAGAGTCATGGGTGGAGAAGGGGCAGGGAATTATAGGAATCAATGTTTTCCCTTCAGATGGTGAGAGGATCCAAACATCGCAGCCAGACTACAGCTATCCAGGACTCAGAGGAATCGTTTGGGAGGGCCGCCTGTGCTGTAGCTTGTGGCAGTGAAGGTTGGACAGCGGGAGAGAGAGCGTGGGAGACAGGCGCAGCAGCGCAGAGGCAGCTTGGAGGAAGTTGGCAGCATTATTAAGAGGTGAGTCCCATACTTACCTGGCAGGGGAGATACCATGACCACGAAGGAGGTTTCCCCAGAGTGAGGCTTATCCATTGCACTTCGGATGTGAAGAGGAGAGTCCCATGATCACTACCATGAAGCAATAGAAGGAATTGTGGATAAGAAGAAGAAATGTAGTTAAGGGTGAAAAGAAGGAAACATTGAAAGATGGACAGAAGGAAAGGTAAAAAGGAGGAAAGAAGTTATGGTCTGAATGAGCAACGAAGTAAGGTAGAACAGAAGGAAAGGGGGAAAAGGAGGAAAAGTAGAAAGGAGGAGAGAAGGAAAGATGTTTAGCTGGATGGGTGGTAACAAAGTTATCTCTGATCTCTTGAAGGGCTGCCTGCTGTTCTCCCCTGCTGGTCAGTAACAGACAGTTGAGTAGCCTAACCCAACTTAAAATAAAATAAGTGCTGGGGCCCGAGAGATAGCATGGAGGTAAGGTGTTTGCCTTTCATGCAAAAGGTCATCAGTTCGAATCCCGGTGCCCCATATGGTCCCCGTGTCTGCCAGGAGCAATTTCTGAGCATGGTGCCAGGAGTAACCCCTGAGCACTGCCGGGTGTGACCCCAAAAACCAAAAAAAAATGGAAAAAAAAATAAAATAAGTGCATTTATATTCAATTATATAATGTTATATGTCATATGTTGTGTAAACTCCGATTTCTACTGTTGGGATATATGAACAAAATTGCAGGTGTAATTAATTTTTTCACATCTTAGGGACTACCATATTGTAAAAATGATAATAAAAATTAACATGTATTATACTTTTTCATTAATTTACAATAACATAGAAGTCACAGAAGCAATCAAATAATATTAAACAAAAGCTCTAGATGTTGAGGGGCAAGTGAGTTGGCTATGAAGATGTTCTGTGTCATAGTCAAAGGAGAATTTGAAATGTTTCTATGAGTTATTTCTACATTTTACAACTTTTCTGCTTTCATAAACAAAGAAGTACCGGAGATCAATGATGCAGAATGGAAATGGCACCTTGCCTTTCTGACAGATGTAACAGAGCTAGCTACTCAAGCAACATCAAGGAAAAGGTGGAGCTCATTTGTGAAATGCAATCACATGGCAAAGCATTTGAAGTAAAATTAGGCTTCCTCATCAAACAAGTATTTATTCTTGTAACTATTCTGAATGTTATAAGACTTGTGTTAAAAAGAAAACAATTATTAAATAAACATGAATAGTTCTTTATTTTACCACAACCTAATAGCCACACAGCAATGCCTTCTTAAGCATGTCACCAAAAAGCATGAAACATGTATGAAGAGACTTGTACACAAGGATGGGAAAGACCAATCACAATGTCTCATGTCTGTTCATTACCTGGATACTGCAATGATTTATAGAACCCTTTTCTGATTTATATTAAGAAGTGACTATAGCCATCATCACATGAAAACTCCCCCAATATTAGAAATGTGTGTGTTGTGCATGAAGCTTCTCCCCCAGAATCAATTCTGTGGAAATCCTGATCTGGATTTCCTCTTGAATTTAAGAGCACTGATGACTTTACCATGCTCCATTTAGCTCCATACCTTTGGAAGTGGAGTCCTGATCTCAGCGAAAGCTTAGTTTTTCTTTGGAGTCATTTTTCCCATTTCGATCTGAATGGATTTATTTGTACCACTTCCAGTCAAACCAGTATCAAAATGTGTTACCTAATAGATTACAAATGCTTACTCACAGTTCTCTTCCTCTAGATTTTGCTCTCTTATCCACTTTTCCACACCACAGCCAGAATCTTTTTTTCTGACAAGGATCTGCCCCAGGGAATTTCCCCATTCCTCTCAAGATGAATTCCAACTGCTAACTCCTTCTCTAATTTCACTTCCTGTCATGCTCCAACCAAACTCTATGTTCTACTCTAGTTGGGATGTTTACAGATCCCTGACCACGGGTCATTCCTGCTCTCTGACCTATGGAATTCTTAGCCTTAGAGCACCCTTTCTTTTGACTCTAGGTTGGTTTGTCTAAAAACCACTTTCCCTAATGCCAATCCATCTGTATGTCAACACCTTTGCTGTATTTTACTTTCTTAAATACATCCTATTCTTTCAAAGCCAGATTGGTGATACTTTAATTATCAGCTCAGCTGAGTTATTTTTTTTTTTTGCAATTTTAAATATTTCAATTTCATTGCAAAACTTCATGAAAATAATATTCTTTTAATGCATACATGTTCTATAGTGTTGCATTTACTGATAATTATCTTTAAAATATTCATTATTTAAAGAACTTTTAAACTAGGAATGTAATTTCTCAGCAATACACAAATCAAAATCACAATAACATGCCATGTTTTAGATTTTTTAGACTCTGCCACTATCAAAAGCTATCAAAATAAAATTTTAATTTTCATTAATGTCTTTTTATTGTAGAACCAAGAAACAGCCTTACTACATTCACAAAAGACAGAGTAGAACATTTCACTACTGATCTCTGCTCCAGATTTTTTTCTTCTTCTGCAGTTTGTAACTTGTTAGGAAATTAGATTTGAGAGATGTAATTTGGTTCCCCACAATTTTATTTACAGCAAATAGAAAAAAACAACTATGCCAGGGAAATATATTTCAGGGGAAGATTCTATTAGATATAAGTACTGAATAGTGTGTAGGATTGTATCAGGGATAGAAAAACTAGTAATAATAAATGTTTATTTTTGGTAGGGAAAATCAACAGTTATTTGGTAGAGTCAATCAACAGTTAAGGATTACAGAAGTGGACATTTAGCATATCTTAGTTTTCAAAAAACTGTAGCGATAATGGGGAGTCATGGAAGACACAAAATGAGTGCAAGAAATTCTCACGGCAAAGTTATTGAATTAATTTTTTTCTTGCTTTGAGGCATCAATGGAAGATATGATAATGTATTTTTATAAGTGGACTTGAGAGATTTTAAACTTATGTTATTAGAGCCAAAGATAGAGCTCAAAAGCTCAAGTCTCTGTAAAGGCCTAAATGTAGTCACTGACAATTCGTGCTTCCCAGATCACGGCAACACTGTATATATCTCAGGGAATGGTCAGGTCCCACATTGCCATATTATATTTTTAAATATGACCACATGGGACTTGAGCACTATTGGGAAGGATTCTTCTCCTTAGAAAAAACTAAATTTACATTTTAATTAAACAATTATAAATCAAGTATGCATTTTCTTAGGGTCCTTATTTAAAATTTCTACCCAGCTTTGAAGAACTCATAACCTATAGAAAGAATATTGACTTGTATGGTTATTTTAGTTTTAAAATTATAAATCATTCATTCCAAGATACTTCTTCTTGAAAAATAAATTAAATAGAGTTTTTTCAAAATTATGGGGACCCATTTGTTGTTATCCATTTTTGGACTTAAGTTATAATATGATTCCATAAAGTTCATTTTTAAGAAGAGAATTTCTACCAGGAGATAACTGAGCAGGATCATATTGCTAGACTATACTGTATTTCAGGACTGTTATATTTCCAATAACTACAGTAGTCATTCATTGTTGAATGTACCCACTATATTTTTTCTTCTTTCCTAAAGCTTTTATAGGTTATTATTTTCTTCTGTTAACACACCAACTTGAAGTCTCTAAGCTTTCAGTTTTTAGTAGATTCATACATATTTTGCCTCTCTTGCAATCGTAAACAATAGAAAATTATTAATTTAAGGACAAACTTGAAATTGTACTTGGCAACATTTTCTTTTTGGCACCATTTTGTTTCTATACTAGATACATTTTGTTTGTGATCTATTATATTCTCTTCATTTTGCAAAATAAAGATCTTTATCTTCAATGAAACCATCTGTTCTATTCCTTATTACCTCTAATTGACATAATTAACACTAAGCTAAATCTCATAAAATTAATGAATTTAGAGAAACTAATAATCTATTCTTTGTTTCCTAAATTTTAGATCTACATATATACCGTAGATATTTTAATGTTAATAACTCATTATTTTTTTAACTTAATAATCTTTATGTAAATCACTTTCCAGGCATTTTTAACCAGAAATATATATTTTTATTGAATGGACATTGGGAGGGAGAATATAAATAGAAGCTATAAAATGAAGTGTACATATAAGCATAAACATACACACAAATGTTAAATGGCTGGTGAGGGAATACCAAGGTAAGGTACCTTGCACACTAACTGACGCCAGCATTGCAAATGTTCCCCCTGGGGACTGACTGGAATCATATTATGGACTAGAGCTAGAAGTAAGCCCTGAGAACAGTCGGCTTTGTCTTCAAAACTTATAATTTAAAGTTGTTTATTTAAATGTTCCTTCATCTTTCATCTATATTTAGTTGTTTTATATCTTTGAAGAAAATAGTTTACTCTATGCCAAATATTAAAAACACTTGCTCTTTAAAAGCTATTCAACTAGTTGTGTTGAGAACAATGGTCAGACGCATGCTAAAAACAAACATAGATCTTTATCTCACACCATTCACAAGTCAATCCAGAATGTAAAAGACCTTGAGATCAAACCTCAGTTCATATGTTAAATTATATTTAAAACAGCTTAGGCAGAATCCTTCTTGACACAGAATCAGGGGTTGAGGAGCTCTTTAGTGACTTAGTGTGAGGTGTCAAACAAACAGAAGCTACATTTTAAAATGGACCTAAAAATTAAAATATTTCTGCACTGCACAATAAATGATTACTAGAATAAAAAATACCACATAGAATGGAAGAAAAATATCTGTCTGACACCCAACTGATAAGAGATTATCAAGAAGATTATCAAGAATATGTAAAACTTAGCAAAAAAAAAACTGGGGAGAAGAGATGAAATAACATTTCCTTAAATAAATAATACAGATGTTCAATATATATATTATATATATGAATAATGCTTCTCATCACTTAACATCAGGAAAATAAAAATCAAGACAACATAAGGTTTCACTTACAAAAATGAGATTACTTACACAAAAGAAGTAAAAACAATCAGTGTTGGCATCGATATAGGGAAGAGGAATCTTTATCCACCTTTTGTTGGAATATCACCTCTTTAGAAAATATTATGTACATTTTTTTTTTCAAAAGTGTCTGAAAACTGAGCTCCCATATGACCCAGTAATTCTACTTCTTGACATAAACCTCAAGAATACTGTTCTTAGAGACGATTATTTTCATGTTCACTGCAGCTCCGTTAACAATATATCACAATAGATTCACAATAGATGAAAACAATCCAAAAGCACAAGAACAGATAAAGGAATTTGTGATGTGATGTGATGTGTGTGTGTGTGTGTGTGTGTGTGTGTGTGTGTGTGTGTGCGTGCGTGTGACTGCACTACTCAGCTATAAGAAAATACAAGATTGGGGCCAAAGTGATAGCACAGTGTCTGTTGCCTTACATGCAACTAATTTGTTTTTTTTCTCCTGGCACCACAAGTCAGGAGTTCTTCTTGAGCACAGAGGCAGGAGTAAGCCCTGGGTATGACTAGGTCTGGCCCCAGAGGCAAAATCATGCAATTTCCCACCATGCGAACAGAAAGAGTATCATGCTGAGAGAAGTCAGTTAGAAGGAAAAGACAAGATACAGAATGATCTCCTAATATTAGGGACATCGAAAAACATAATAAGGGAATAAAAAAGGCCAAAAGCATCAGGATTGATCTTCAGAATTGATCTTAACTGGAGAAGGAAAGTGGATGGATCATTGGTTGATCACCAATGTATCTGTTTCTAAATATTCTTCTTTTTATCACTTCCAATTCAATTGTGTAGATCGGTTCCCCCATTATATTCCTTTCAATATTTGTTGCTACCTTGTTATGTATCTTTAAGTCCCACATATGGAAGATATCATTCTATATATGTCCCTTTCCTTACTACTGTCTTCAATCAGTATGATAGTCTTGAGTTCTATTCTCATAGTGGAAAATTGAGTAATTCTGTAGTGCTCAGGGCTTACTATTGGCTCTATGCTCATGGAAAACTCCTGGTATGGGGTGCCAGAAATCAAACACAAGTTGGCCCCATGCTAGGCATGCATCCTGCCTACTGTACTATCTCATTCAGACACTAATATTGTACTTTTGGGTAATGGTATAAAAGAAAAGTCAGGTTTGCTTTGGTGCTGGGAGACACCACAAAGGGGAAACCTAAAGATTAGATTGGGATTAAAATACCTACCTTGTGTTCTTTTAGGTATCAAAGGAAGAGGTTTAAGAAAGGAGAAAGTTGGGAAACAATTTGTTTTTGGTTGTCATCTTCACTTACCCACTGTACTATTGCTCTGGCCCTGCATGCTTGTATTTTTCCTTCTGGAGTGCACACTTTTCTTTAAGCATATATATGTGTGTATGGGTAGATAGATAGATAGATAGATAGATAGATAGATAGATAGATAGATAGATAGATAGGTAGATAGGTAGATAGGTAGGTAGGTAGATATAGATAGATAGATAGAAAGATATATAGATGGATGTATATAGATATATGAATTTTAATTGAAAAATCTACAACTTTTATTGAGTTATTTTTGCAGAATGGTTTTATATATTTCTTTGAAAAAATGAAGAGAGGCTTACAACAAGCTATATTGAGGAGGCTCAAGGGATCATTCCCAATATTTCTCTCTCTACTGGGCCAGAACTTTAATGTGAGGGTTCAAGGACACAATGTTGCTCTAACCTACAGTGCAAAGGATTTCTTGAGCCATTCTGGTATGTTCAGGTGTCTCCAGGGTTTCACCCAGCAATTTTCATAGAAATAAGTGGTACTAAGGAGCAAACAGAGGTCAGCCACATGCAAGGCATGAAACTTAACCCTGTAATCTCTCTTCAGCCCTCTTTGAAATATTTTATGTGCCATGGTCATTCCAACTTGTAACTGTGTTTATATCATCTTTGAGAATGGCACCATAGTTAAGAGAAAAGGAAAAAATAGTTCAGTGCAGTTCAGTGCTTTTGGCTTATTGTTTGACTAAAAGTATTGCAGCTGGAAAGAGTTCCATTAATTTGGGGCTAGCACTGATACATCAGTCCCAAAGCTTCCAAGTAAACAGAGAAATTGGCATTGCTATCTTGTGGCAAGAAGCAAAGAACAGAGTGGTACAGAGTTCTCCAAGTTGGAAACATTAACCCAGATGTGAACAAGACAATGAATGAATTGTTTGTCAGCAATTTTCAACCTTTCAGCTGTGAGTGGCAATTATAATCACCAATGCATCCAAACATTCAAAGGAGACTTAGACCTGAAAATTACCCATCATGGCCCAGGCACAATTATGTCGCCATAGTTTCATGAAACACATGCGTCCCAATTTAACTTAGACACTTAAAAAATTAAACTTCTCTTTAAGAGAAATGCAGAAAAACATGTGGTTCCTAAAACACGCGTGCCCTTGCCTGCACATGCTCATGTGTTCACGCACGGACGTGAGCATGTGCGCACACACACACACACACACACACACACACACACACACACTGCAATTCGAAAGGACTGGCATTTATCTTTGAGAGTCAACTCCTCATACTTATTGCACAACACTCCTTTCACTTCAAATCATAAAGGCAATCTTTCTTCTAATATGGTAAATACAATTTATTTGCAAATCTACCAAAAAGGATTACAGCTGGCTTTTTCAGGCCTCTCACATCACAGAGTTGTGTTGTACCATAACATGTTTTGCCCTGCCAAAGGAACAGAGATGTTTATTATATTCTTTGCCTAGATGCTACATTTCTCAATTATGTTTCATTAAATAGCTTAAATTATTTTAAATAGCGACCAGATAATCAGATGATCACTGTTCTGGGGTATGCAATTAAGGTTTTGCTCTCTCACAGTTTGTCTATCAATGTAAACCCCAAATCAGTTTGGGGGGTTTTAACATTCCTTTTCTTAATTGGTTGTGTTTCTGCATTATTAATAGTTCAGCCAAGTGTTCTCTCCCATATGCCATCAGAAAAGTGTCTTCTGGTTAACATTTCTGAACTGACCAACATAATGCAAATGTCTTAACATAATTTATTATATCACATGTATTATGTTGCAAGTGCTGTAATGCAATTTATTATATTTCAGAATCCTTTCTATCATTTTAGTACCTAGTGTGAAAAAATACTCGGTACCTTAGCTATACAATAGATTCTATTCTAACATTATTTTAAAACATACAAACACACACAACTTGAGGTCAGAGAGAGAGTAGCATGGGTACGACACTTGTCTGGCATCTAGATTGAATCCCTAGCACTTCATATGTTACCTGGAGTTCTATGATCCATGAGCACAAAACAAGGTGTAAATGATCACAGACAGGTGTGCCACCCCCTGAAAAAGAGAAAGAAAATTTCCCTATTAGATTTAATTCTTGGTACCCAATATGGTCTATGTACCTCCAGAGGTATTGGAGAAAAATAGAAATTTTTCAGAAGTTGGCAAAACCCTGAGCACTGCAGGTGTAGCCCAAAATTCAAAAAGAAAATTTGAAACAGAAACACACACACAAACTCATACCCTCGTTCACATCCCAGCATTAAAATAAAAAATGCATAAAACATCTTTATTGATTTTAAGAAATTATAAATACTTAAATATTACTTTGGAAATATTTTGGACTATCAAGGACATATATAAATTGAGCTCACAGATATTTATATATTTAGATTTCATCAAAAAGAAAGCAAGAGTTCTTCAAAAAGAAATCTTTTAGAAATAAAATATTAAATATTTTAAATATAATAAATATTGATATTGCAAATATTAAAGTTGAGACCAATAAACTGATTAAGTATATTAGAGCACAATAACTGGTTCTAATAATAATTATTTGCTGTTTCTCTTTGTTTTGTTTTGGGGCCATATTTTCTTATGCTCGGGTCTTACTCTGACTCTGAGCTCAGGCTGGCAGAATCAAGAATAAACCTATGTGCTAAATAAAAGTCTTACCCACTGTATTACCTCTGGTCACTTACTTTACTTTTTATAAAAACAATTTTTTGTTTGTTCCCTTGCTATTTATATTTATATCACATATATTAAAGAGACAATTCTATATCTGTGTCTCTCATTCTGAATAATCTTATATGATAAAATGTATCCCTCCATTGTTCTCTTCCCTTACTATATATAGTTATATCATATATATTAAAGAGACAATTCAGTATTTGTGTCTCTACTTCTAAATAATCTCATATGATAAAATATATCATTATACTGTTCTCTTTAAGTCTCTGTTAGTTTGGGTTGAAAAAATAAAATTATGCTTGCTTTTAAACATGGAAAACTCATGTTTGATGGTTTGCAGCTTTCATGATAACTCAAACAAACATGCTTCTGATGCTTTTATGCTCAATTAGTAAAACAGACTTATAAGAGGGTCTTCTCTTATGCTCAAGAAATCTAATGGAAGAATTCTTAAACATGGCTCTCTTCTTATTAATTGGGCATAAACATTCTGTCAATAGAATGTCCCAGTTATGCATGATTATTGCAATCCAGGAATTATGAGCCAAACAGTCCAAAATTTAATTTCATATTTAAATTTTCACATTTCCTAAGACTAAACCAAGCATCTATGTGCCAAAGGAAATGCTGTACTGGGGCTGAATTTATTTTTATGATCTCTGTATAATTTGTGTTGATTTTTTTTGAAGATAGCAGAGCATATTATCATGGATTTCCTCCAATTTTAACATTGTATATAGTTGATGATTATCAGAAATTAAAAGATTTTACCTAGTCATACAAAACAGGAAGTTAGTCTACCTAATGTGGCCTCTATCAAACTATTGCTTTCTTTTCAATGTTATATTTTGTCTATTTCTAACTGACATTCTGAACTTGCCTCTGACTTACGTTTGAAAGAGTATTGTTAGTACTCTAGGATCAATGCTGCATGTGTTCTGGGATTTATGGTCCGTGCTCCCACAAATTTTTAACATGCTTCTCATCGGCACATCAACCTGCTAAATTTTTCATGAATGTCAAGTCCTTTTAATAGATGCCAGTATGGTAACCCACCTACACCTAGTATTAGAACTTTAATTCTCTAGTGTGACAAAAGTTATATTAGAGAATAAAATGTCCTTACTGAAATTTCACATTAATCCATTTGGATGAAAAGGAAACTAGTTTGAGATATTGTTTTAAAATCACCAGAATGAGAAAGCATTAATCTGTTACATTTTCTAAAATTTACATTAAATACTTAATATTATTGGGGTCGGGCAGATAGCATGGAGATAGCGCATTTGCCTTGCCTGCAGAAGGACAGTGGTTCAAATCCCAGCATCCTATATGGTCCTCTGAGCCTGCCAGAAGCGAATTCTAAATGTAGAGCCAGAAGGAACCCCTGAGCACTGCCGGGTGTGACCCAAAAAACAAATAAATGAATGTATGTGGAAGTCTGGATTTTGATCATCAGCTCCCCATGATTCCTTGAGCATTTCCAGGGGCAATTTCTTAGCCATGAACCTACAGTAGCCTCTTAGCATCACCAGATGTAGCACACAAGTGGAAATACACAAATAGATACAAAAGAAAACTCGAATATTTTATATATTTTTAGTGCAAAGAATACTGAAGAATATTTTAAAGATCATATTATCTGAAGTTCTTTCCTTACAGTGATCAATAGACAGTCAATTCTATTTTATGTGCACATAAAAATAATAAACAGAATTAGACAAAAAATAAGTTTTTTTGTTTGTTTTTGGCTCACACTCGGCAGCACTCAGTGGTTACTCCTGGCTCTTGGCTCAGAAATCGCTCCTGGCAGGCTCAGGGAGCCATATGGGATGCAGGAATTTGAAACACCGTCCTTCTGCATGCAAGGCAAACACCTTACCTTCACACTATCTCTCCAGCTCCAACAAGAAAATAATTTTTATCACAAAGTGGTAGAAAATGGAGCCACTCTGTTTTGTTCTCTTCTGTGAGTATCCACTCTCTAGGCTGGACTCTCCCTGACAGCAAGCTGGAGATATGGCAACAGCAAGGCATAACAATTTGGAAATCTGGGAATTTTCCAGGTTTCCAAATGATGAAGGAATAACTCCATTTCTATTTTTTTTGTAAAAAAAACGAAAATAGACTTATTTTTTTTGAAAATAGACTTATTATCTCAAGGTTGGTATTCTCGA
This sequence comes from Crocidura indochinensis, assembly GCA_004027635.1. Classification (NCBI taxonomy): domain Eukaryota; kingdom Metazoa; phylum Chordata; class Mammalia; order Eulipotyphla; family Soricidae; genus Crocidura; species Crocidura indochinensis. The sequence continues at coordinate 2,850 of PVKC010006359.1, read as the reverse complement.
TAGGATGCCATGTTATGTTCAAAATTATCAGGATAAATAATGTATATGGACAGCTTTCAGAATGAGGGCTTTGTTTATATCTTGTATAATCTAATACTATCTTGTATTTTACATACCACACACACTAAGGGACACGTGTAAGTGCACGTGAATCAACATTAACTAAATTAAACAATAATACTTTTCATGTGAACTTAAGAAAACTTGATTAATCTTGATTAATGTTCCTCTTCTCTTTCCTCATCTGTAAAATAAAGGTGTTGGATTAAATTAGATTAGATTAGATCACTTAGATTATGATCTCTTCCGGTTCTAATGACATATCAACTAAATGACCTCAGAACAGGAAGAAGCATGAGGAGAAAGGGGCAAAATATGCTAGGAGCCTCGAAGGAAAATGGTCAACAAAGTCCTTTTGTGACATTACTCTTTAAAGCAATTATGAAAGTCAACTACCTTTCTCTACCTCAAGTTATATGTGGTAGACAGATACATTCAGAAGTACATACAAGACTACAAGACCTAGGAGTCTGAGAAAATGTCATAGATATCAAGAGAATAATGGTCAGATGAATCTCTGTGAAAACTAATATAGATCTAAAATACATACTTAAACCAAAGACCACACACACACACACACACACACACACACACACACACACACACACACACACACATCACAGAAGATTCTGCTTTAAAATTATTGGAGAGGAGACCGGAGCACTGGTGCAAGTGGTAAAGCATTTGCCTTGCACTCGCAAACCCAGGACAGACTGCAGTTCGATCCCCCAGCATCCCATATGGTTCCCCAAGCCAGGAGCGATTTCTGAGCTCATAGCCTGGAGTAAAACCTGAGCATCACCGGATGTGGCTCAAGAAAGCAAAACAAAAAAAAATATTGGAGCGGAGAATTAATTACTCACTGAAAATTAGATGTTGAGTCCTCTTTAGTTTCTTAAACTCAGTCATTTGTTTATTCAACAAATATTATTAAGATCTTATTAAGTACCAGGCATTGTTTTAGATTTTAGACAAGGAGTAGTGGAAATAAAAACTAAGTTACATTATCAAGTGTATTCTACTTGTACATTACATGTACATGTACATATATTTGTATTATTCTATTTGTACATTTGTGTGAATGTGTATGTGAAATCTAGACTAAACACTGAAAAAGTATAGGATGGAGATGAAAGATCTGTCTGAGAATGTGACATATGAAGAGAGGTCAGAATTCCAGCAAAAAATACAACTAAGTCAAATTTAGAAGAAAATTTTCAGGCTGAGCTACAAGCTATATTGCAATGAGTTTGGATACAGAAATGGAAGAATAAAGAATATGATTTTAACCAATGTACTTATACATTATATAACCATTGCCTCAATATTCTAATGCTGCCAATAAGTTTCTTCATCTTCATTAGTGGAGCTCCCATGATCATTTTTTAAGTCCATCCAGACTCATATTCCATTCCAAACACTGGTATATACATGGTTGTAAATTATGCCCATGGACACTCACTTCTGTGTATTGTACAACTTTTGTAAGACAACTGTAATGCTTTCTGCCCTCGCGTGCCCTTGACTGTTATATGTGATAAAAGATATTAAATCTTACTATACATCATTCTATAACCTAGTTAAAAAAATTAATGACAGGTCAGTCCGTGGAAATGGTACAAATAGGTAATGAAATTGTTTGAAACTTCACTTTGATTTCTGGTTCTTATCTTAATCTCACACATTCATTGGAAAATCTTGCACTTATATTTTTGAATTAAAAATTAAGCTTCTCAAGGGAAATTATGCAATAGGAAATTGACAATCCAATAAACTTGGCTAGTACATTTTATTGAATATAGTAAATATACTTATTGCAATACAGCCTGGTAAAACTAAGAAAATATCATTGTTTCATACTCCAGTTAACAGTGGTCCTCAAGGGGCCCGGGAGATAGCATGGAGGTAAGGCGTTTGCCTTTCATGCAAAAGGTCATCGGTTTGAATCCCGGTGCCCCATAAAGTCCCCCGTGTCTGCCAGGAGCAATTTCTGAGCATGGAGTCAGGAGTAACCCCTGAGCACTGCCGGGTGTGACCCAAAAACCACAAAAAAAAAAAAAAAAAAAAAAAAAAACAGTGGTCCTCAAACTACAGCCTGCGGGCCACATATTGTATTTGTTCCCGTTTTGTTTCTTCACATCAAAATAAGATGTAGGCATTGTGCATAGGAATTTGTTCGTAATTTTTGTTTTTACTATAAGTGTGGCCCTCCAATGGTCTGAGGGACAGTGAACTGGGCCACTGTTTAAAAAGTTTCAGGACCCCTGCTCCAGTAGTATATTTTTATATTAAATAATACCTGCCTGATTAGAATCTACTTCCTCAAAAGTAATAAATTAGAAAGGGATTCCAAGATAAATTTTCTTCAATTTTCTAGCATAACTCTTAATAATTCAACTATTTTAGTTTATGGGTGACACTAAATATGATTCAGACATATATATATATACTCAAATATTAAACAAGATAACATGCCATAATTTTTACAGTTAAAAAGAAGTTAAATTCTATAATTTCATCTTAGAAATATGAATTCTGATCTCTTTGTCCCCCTATAATTGCCTTTTTCATTAAAAAACTAATGTGCTCAATGCAAATCTTGTTTTCCTTTGTGTCAATTTCCCTGGGCTCAGTGACTTGTGAAAAGTTAGGTTCTTAGATGCAGAAAGCTTTATTTCATTTTAAGTCCTGGAATTGGTGTTTGTACAATTTCTTTGCCTGTTGGCCTGTCACTCTCCATTGCCCCTACCTCAAAAGGCCATATACAGAGATTGAAGAATGAGAACAGTC
>PVKC010006358.1:0-31308 GCA_004027635.1 Crocidura indochinensis | reverse complement strand
TTGTGAAATTCACAATTGTGATCAAATCCAGGATGTTCACCACCCTGGGTGAGAGTATGGATGCCTACTATTAGCATCTTCTCCATGAAGAAGTAAAGTGGCTGTTCTGGGGAAGGTTGCTCTCTTGCCTTGTTGTCAAGAGAGAAGAAGTAGTGCAGTTCCTGTGAGAGCAGAACTCTGACTTTGTACAGCCCCAGTTGGACAAGGAATGGGTAGCTAAGCGTGTGTATTTGGCAGACATTGTTCATTTTCTCTATGAACTTAATATTTCTCTGCAGGGGAGTTTCACAAGTAGTTTTTACAGTGAGACATAAGATGGACGTGTTCAAAAAAGAATCTGATTCTGGGATAGCTGTGTCTGAGGAGATATTGAAATGTTTTCATGCTTGCAAAAAAATTTCTGATTGGCACTTATATTATGCAGAAAGTCATAATCAATAATAAAAACAGCATTTAAGGTCATTAGCTCACAAATCATGAATACTCTGAACATGAGAATCCACGGAAAAGAAAACTCTGGATTCAGAAGATGTAAATAAAATATGTGTTTTAAGGTCACTCCAGGTACTGTATTTCTAAACCCCACCCAAATTGGTCTGAAGAGGCAGGGTAGCAGGAAAGAAATAATAAACCAAGCTAGCCAGGAAAGGATGATCATGGAGTCCATGGCCTTTTACCTTGTACTCTCTGCCTAGAGCCCAAAAAGCTAAAACACCTCTCTTTATTAAAACTGATTCATAAAACCCAGAGGCTTCAGGTCAAGAGAGAGATATATAAAAGTACATATTCAGTCGGCTTTTACATATTAAAGGAAGTAGTTTAAGAAAGGATGACTTTGGGGGAACACCTTTGTTTGGGGTTGATACTGAGTATCATCTTACACTCTTGGAGCCAGCGGCGGGGGCTGCACACAGGGCGCGCCCTGACAGGCTAGGAGCAGAGTCCTGACTCCTGGAGCAGCCGCCAGTACACAGAAGAGCCAAATTAAAAGTGTAAAGAGTCACATGTGGCTCGAGAGCCGCAGGTTGCCGACCACTGTACTAGTCTTATCATCAGGTGAACATGTTCCTGAGGAAGTGGAGTGCAGAAAATTATAATACAGTCAGAAAAATAAATTTTACTGTAGATCAATTTAGACCCACAACAAAAGAAGATTTGATATGTCCTTGGATGCCACTGTATAGGGAAAAGGTACTTGAGGCATTTTGCATGATCTGCCCATGTTTATATTTAAAAATCATCAGGTTTTCATCCTGTGAAAATCTTTGTTTTACAGTGGCAAGAAAGAACACGGCTTTTACCTGTACTGTATATGCTCTGAATACTGTGGCTAAATATTGGGTGGAAGAAACTACTTGTTCCCTGATGCACATACTTGATTTTCTGATTACTTGATGACAGCCACGAATCAAGTTATCTCAAGGGAATTAGTGACTATTCGGTTGTTGTGAAAGGAAAATCCAATCTGGCAGAAATTTTGATGCATTCAATTAGTAGAACAACAGAAGGCTGTCTGTACCTGTTAGTTCGTGTTCGCTCAACAGAGCAATAAGCTTCAGCTGTCTCCAAGGAACAAGACTTTGGCGGGTAGATAGAGAATAGAAATGAAGGGGGAAGAGAAGCAGGTACTACAAAAAACTGAGCACCGGGAATATGTCAATGAACACCATAATGTGGGTAATAGGATTAAGATTAGGAATAGGATTATGTGACAATAAGAGAAAGTACATGCAGCTAGGAATACAGAACTAGAACCAGTTAGAATAGTAAAGGGACTGGAGTTACAGAAGGTATGCCATCAAGAGGTTCATGCTTTTTGGAAAAAAATATAAAACTACAAAAGAAAAAAATAAACATGACTATTTATGGATATGAAAACATCTTATAAATTTACTCTAAATCATTTAACCTAATCTTACTTTACTTTTTGTTTGTCTTGGGGCCATAGCAGAAGTGCTCTGTGCTCACTCCTGACTGCAGTGCTCCTAACTGGGGTTGGCTGTGTTCAAGATAAGCAAATATTTTATGTTCTTTACAACATCTGTCCCCCTATTTTTTATTAAGTTAGTTATGACTTTATTATTTTATAGAATACCAATTTAAATAAATGATTTTGGGTATTCAAAATACTCAACTACAATAAACCAGAATACATGAGAAAGTCTGGGCAGATAACGACTTATTTTCTTAAATTTTTCATAGTCATTTTTAGCAATTACAACTTCAATAAATGAGTACCTGCTGAACATTAGGTATTTTCAAGATATTTATCTATCTATATTTATCTTTTCAAGATATTTAAAACAGACTTCCTGAGCTGTGTTTCATTAAGATTGGTCAGGTTCATAAGAAACTTGTATCATTTTCCCTTAGTTTTCAGAAGATTGAAAACTGAGGGTATTCTAATTAAGATTTTGTTTTTACCAAAATAATCTTACATCATAAAAACAACTATATTATAGGCAAAAAAAACACAATGACAGAGCATTTTTTTCGTCAAGTAACAATTTCTTTCTGCATTAGTCTATTACCATTTGATTTTTTCCTTCTAGGATAAAACTCTTTAGTTTACTGGATGTTTGGTTCTGGCCTCCAAAAGTTCTTGTTCCTAAATTGTCCTCTATTTCAATTTCAGGTTAATCCTGGTTCAAAGACAGAGATGATCCACGTGTCACTTCTTTCTCTCTCCCTGCTGTGATATTAGCATATCTAGTTTTCTCATAAACATCATCTTTGTTGAATCTACTTCCTGTTTGTATGCTTCTTTTAATTGCATGCAGTCTTTAGCTCTGGGAGTTTCTCTGTGATGATGTCTTTGACTGTTGATTCTTCCTGGGGATCCCCTTCTTAGGCCTTTGAGACTCCAATGATTCTTATGTTGTTTCTGTTGAGTTTATCGAAGACTTTTATTTTCATCTGTTTACATTCTTTTAGCACTTTTTCTATTGTCTAATAATTTGCCTTAAGGTTCTTTTCCAATCTTCTGCTGTATGGAATTGTTCTGCATTTCATCTTCCAATTCACTGATTCTGTCCTTGGCTGCTATTACCCTGTTGGAGAGGCTTTCCATTGAGTTTTTCAGTTGTGTTACCATGTTTTTCAGATCTGTTATTTCAGTTTGGAGTTTTCTTATTTGTTCTATCTTTGTGTTCTGTTCAGCTAGAGCTGTTTTCTTTTATTTCCATATTCTTCATATTTCTATTCTAATAATAATCTGAGAGATTATGCAGATGGTAGATATTTTTTGGGTCATTACAGCTATCATCTTAATTCTTTGTGCATGGTATTTGCCTGCGAGCTTTCCCCATTGCCATGCTTGTAGTGTGATTTTTTTCTGTGTGTTATGGTGGGGTTCATTAGTTAGAAAGAGCATGTGGTTGTGAAGTGAAGCAGAGCAGCCTTGCTCTTCTGGAGCCTCTAGGAGAGAGTTTTTGCAGGGCCCTTCTCTGCCCATTCAGGAGAGGTTCAGGAGACAGAAGAGTAGAGAAACAAGCACAGGCAAAAAACTCCTTCAGTCTCTCCCAGATGGTAAATCACAGCAGGGACAGATTTCTCCCGCCTGCCTTCACAGACAAAGGATCTGCCTTTCTGCAGGGGCACCCTTGGTACCTGCTTTTCACTCAGTCAGTCTTTTTTGGCATTTCAGTTTGGGCACCTCTAGGAGAGAGTTTTTGCTGGGTCCTTTTTGGCCCATTCAGGAGAGGTTCAGGAAACAGAAAAGTAGAGAAAAATGCACAGCAACAGGTTCCCTCAGTCTCTCCTGTATACTTGTTTTAAATATGATGAAATTCTCTGACCTTAATCAGGAAGAATAGTGACAAAGGACAGTGTTAGAATGAGCAGTGACACTTCTCAAATAACCTTTTCTCTTAAATATTGCTGTTATATTTACATGATCTTTGAAAAAGAGGAATAAATTCTTTCATTAATGAATAAGACATAATCATTATTATCTGAACTTTAACTATCTTTGTTTGCTATTGTAGAAGATAAGTAATTTCACATTTACTTGGATATATTGTGCTTCAAAGTAATTTCTATTTTTCTCTAGACTACCACTTTATTACTTTAAAATTTAAATTATTACATTTCCAACATAAAAAGCACATATATGTACCAATATTTGTGCCTAAAATATATATGTACATATGTATATAACTATATAAGATATAAATTCCTTAATGTATACCAACATATTATATAATATTAATTTGTTATATGATATTATATTAATATATTATGTCATATATATGTGAAAACTATATAAATATAAAGTATTGATATCAATATGTATTAAAAGATCTAAGTTAAGATGGTTTAAATTTATAGAGATCTTTTAATTGTTACCTGATAACTAATTACTTTTTAGTTTCATCTACTTTTTTCTTGCTTTTAATAGGATTTTTGTTTATTACTCTCAATGTCCCATTACTTCTTTGTTTTAGGATAATAACTCCAAAAAATGCTCTTCTGTTACTAAAAGACTATTTAGTTTTGGAAAACATTTCCCTCATGCCCTAGAAAGTAATTACTTTCTTAATCTCTTTATCTGAAGAAGATAAAACATTGAATTATTCATATTTTTAAAAAAAGTTTACAGTCTGCAAAAGCATTACAGAAAAATCTACCTTTATCCAAAAGAATAAGTCCACAATAGTTAAAATTTTCTGAATAGTAGGCTAGTCTAGAGGATAGTTTTATAACTTATCTCTCAAGATGATTGCAATCATGTATTTATTCATGGAATACTAGCCTTTTCTGTATAAAAAAAAGTCTGTATTCGTTTGAAGTTTTTTTTTTTTTAATTTTTGGAGGTTTTAGACTTTTGTCCTGTTACTGTTCATCAATGAACTCTTTCGTGTTACCTGGAAATTTTAAATGTAGTTTTTATTACATTAAACATGATTAGGATCTTTAAATCTAAGCTAAAAATATCTATTTCTTACTTGGCTAATTTGATTTCCAATCTAGCACTTCAATTCAATAATACTTAATAGTTTTGATATTAGTGTCTTCATTGCAAACTTTTTATAGTGATGAATCATAGATTTGAACGTGAACTACAGTGTTTGTAAAGCATTATCCTTATTGGATGGTGAACATTGATCACAAACAAATCCATTTCTCTGCTGTCTGTCTCTTAATTGTCTTCAACACATATGGATCAAATTCATTATTCAACATCTCTAATTCTTTAATAGGCATCTCAGTTTGACTATGTCTAAATCAAAGTCGAGCCCACCACATCCCTTTCTGCTTTTCCACAACCAAAAAACCCTCTTGCCACAGTCTTTTCCATGTTGGCAAATGGAAATCTCTTCTCTGCCATCAATCAGACCAAAAAGATGTCAATGCTGGTCTAATTTTTCTTACCTTTCACAATATGACTCAAGCAAGTCTGTCAATTTTTCCTTTAAAATAATCATGCATCGTGAGTTCTCACCACTTCTTGGTACTATCCAAATAAGCATTCCTCATTATATTTATGATTTCATTTTCATTGATACTCTGCATTTATTCTTATTATATTTCCATATCTTATCATAAAGCAACCAGTATTATATATTCAAAATACTCCTTTGCTCTAAATGTCTATAAGTTTCTCTATAAAAGGTCTGATTTAACACTTTATCATTTAATAAGTCTTTCTTTTGGACAGGTTGTTCTCTATATAGCATTTTCCTGGTTTTGTTTTCCTTATGCACATAAATCTGTTCTTGATTTTATAAACTTCATGAATTTGACTTTATTGGCGGCTAGATATTTTATATTATTATCTATATTCAATTGAATAATATATAAATAACTATTCTATCTAATATTGCTCAAGCATAAGAAAGGACTTAATCATGGAACCTAAGAGATCTCATTGTCTTAAGACATTTTCCTTGAGTGCAGCCAACCTAGGATGAATTGAGTTTGATTCCCAGCATCCCATATGGTCCCCTGAGCTTGCCAAGATTGATTTTAAGCACAGAGCCAGGAGTAACCCTTGAGTGCCACTGGGTGTGGTCCCAAAACCAAAAGCCAAAAAAGAAAGTATGAAAAGCATCAATCTTAAAATATACTGCAACTTGGATAACAAATCCATAACTTTTGAGCATGAAACTGAAAGTAAGAAGTCAGGGTGAGGTAGGGCACGAAGAAGGAAGACTAAAACTGGCACAAGTACAGAGTGTCAGGGTTCTGGTTACCTCTGGGTGATAAAGGTGGCATAATTTTTTTTAGATCAAAACCATGACAGTTATTGTCATTATTATCAAGAGATGTCACCTAATTTCCACTCATGCAAAAAAATACAATCAATTATACACTTGGTGGGTATCCAAGCCTTCTCTTCGGGGAAACTCCCTTACTTCTAATGATAAATGATAAAATTTCAAAAGCAACAACCATAGTTGGAGGCTACACTTGCTTGCGACTCACATGCAAATCAACTGTAGACTAAGTCAGTCCATACTTTTGAGAAAAGCTTTTGGAATCCAGTAATTGCAACTGTGTGCAACCATGTGCCCCCCCCCCCTTCTTCTCATTAGAGAAGAGATGGAAGCTAGAGACATGTTTCAAAAGGCTGAGCTTGCAGGGAACCTGAATGATACCCTGAATAGTATTTCTGGGGTCATAATGTGATGGAACAGAAAGCAGAGGGGTGCCCCTGAAAAAAACATTAGGTATAGCCTCCAAATCCTACACTCCCATTCAAAGGCAATTGTGATATACACCGTGGAGTTAAGAAAGCGAATTGACTGGCTTTTGAATTGTAATGTGGAAGATCCTGCAATCCTGCCTAGAGAAATTATTGTAGTTCTTTAAGGAAGACAGACTTTTACTATGATAGTGAGTGCCCTGGTGGGATATTATTGGTCACTAGAGCTCTTCTTCACTTATTTTCTCATTAACCTACTTAAAAACTTACCCCCAAAGACGTTTCTACAGCATTTTCAATACAAACCACGTATATTTGTGTAGGCTCATTGCTTTTTTCCTCCACTGTGCATTCTCACCACTTCCCTTATAAATATTCATGTTTCCTCTGGAATAGCGTGTATAGTGGAATAGTGTGTATAGTCTTATTACTGTGATGGGGGGAAGGGGGCTGGTAAACTAGTCAAATTCAATAGGTCATCTTCAATCTGATTTACATAAAAAACTCAAGGACCCATTCAGGACTTAGCTAGTTTCTCTCTTACCCTAATTCTATCTGCATAACACATGGGCCCTCCCTGCTTTCCCATTCTAAAGGCTTCTTCACATCCTCTGCTTGCCAGATGTGCTCATCAACTTATAAGTAAGCTTTTTTTTTTGTCCAGTAAAGCCCATTTTTTCTATTCATTTTGAGTTTTTTTTTATGTCATGACTTACTCTCAAGGATACTGAATGTCAATCCTTGTCCTCTGTTCCACTTTAACTACTGATTTTAGAAAATAGGGCTTGTATGACTGCATAAAAGAAACCTTGACTTTCGACTCCCCAATACCCTGTTCTACATCACTAAGTCTTGGGAGATCTTTCCATAATTAAAATCAGTATAAAACCTACTTTACACAAAATTGTTTCAGGTGAATGTCAGCAATGTGAATCAGATTTTTTTTTCAATTGGTGTATATGTTCCCTACTCTTAATTGAAGGACATCAAACTCCTAACAAATTGTATGCTTGTTGTCACTTAATACTACATTCTATCAAGACTATTTTAGGTTCCTGAGACTCCCAAACTCTGGTTCCTCAATGAAGAAAGAGCTGTATTTAGGTTGTCTTTTTTTAGTGTATCCTTCTGAGAAATCTAGGTTCTGAGAACCTTTTCTCAGAAAGGAAGGAAAACAACTATAGGAGTCACTTCATGATATTATATTTTGAAATCATTATCAAGCCTAAAAATACTTGTATATGATGTCAGCTGGTCAGAAATTAATTATAGACGGGATTAATTCTGTTCCTGATATCCCTGACTTATTTTATAAGGAGAAAGTCTTCATAAGTTGTTGCTCTTTTTCAAATAGATATATATATGCTAATATATTCAGTTTACAACCAAAGATTTCCAGTAATTAATTATTCAGTTGCAAATCAATAGCATAAGACCTTTAAAAGTGTTAGTATAATGATTAGATACTTTTTGAGATTTATTTAATATCTTTGTGTGTGCACAAGTGTGCATCTGTGATTTTTCATTTTTCCTTGTGGTGATCTTTAGAAAAATTACCTAATTTAAGGCCAGAGTGGTGGCGCAAGCCATAAGGCATCTGCCTTGCGCAAGCTAGTCTAGGACTGACCTCGGTTCAATCCCCTGGCATCCCCTATGGTCCCCCAAGCCAGGAGTGATTTCTGAGCACAGAGCTAGGAGTAACCCTTTAGTGTCACTGGGTGTGGCCCAACCCCCTCTTCTCCCCCAAAAATGACCTAACTTGAGTCTAACTCTAGACTGAATTAGCCTCTAGGTCTCAAGCTATAACTCTGCTTAGTATCTTTTCTGTTACTGAAGCAGTCATACTCTGTAACTCATGTTACTTTTCTATTGATTTCAGCTTCTTGATTCAAGTGAAATTTCATATATCTCAGTTTTTATGTATTAAGAAACTGGCTGTCTTCACAGATGCATTCATTGCTAATTAATCTGTCCATTTCCAAATTACTCTTCTGAAATAAATTCATACATGTCACAACTCAGTTGTCATGAGCCACTGTGAAGTTCAGGGTAAATGCCAAACCAAAGCCAAGAAAGTAAAGTTTGATATTAAGAATGAGGCATATTAAAAAAAAAGAAAGAAAAAAATATGAGGCATATTGTGCTTTGACTATCCAGAATTAAATGTTTATGATTTAATATGTCATAGATATTTTGGAAAATTAAAATAGACAATAGATGGAAATATTTGTTCTTAAAATATGTTATGGGAAAGCAAAAATTTACTTGTATTGTAGGTAGAATATTTGCTTTGTATGTGACATATTTGGATGAAATACTGCCTGCACATATGTCACCTAAGCACCACCAAAAATGATCTCTTAGACAGAGCCAGGATTAAGCCCTGAGCTATAGCCCCCAAACAAACAAACTTATAAATTAATATACTTATGATCAGGGCTATGACCAGGTGATGAAACATACACCTGATGTGGATAGGTCCAAGTTCAATTCCAAGTTCAATTCCATAGCCTCTACTTACAAGTCCTAAGCAGCACTCTAGATAACCCTTAAGAAAATACTTTAGGGGGCTGGGTGTCTGACTTGCCTGCACTAGTCTAGGATGGACCTCAGTTCTATCTCTAGGCATCCCTTATGGTCCCCCAAACTAGGAGTGATTTCTGGGCGCATAGCCAGAAGAAACCCTTGAGTATCACCAGGTGTGGCCAAAAAAGCAAAAAAAGAAAACCTTTAGGGTTAAGTGGAAGTTTTGATTATCACAAAGCACTCTCAAAGATAGATGCAAAAGTGTAGTTATTATTGAAGGTTTGAATCTATAAAACAGATTCAATGTTGTAATAATTGCTTTCTATTTTTCTTTAGGAAAAAAGAGAGCCAATTAGTTTGAATATTTTGTAAAAGTGCCCAAGTATTTTTAAATGTATTTTACGACGTCAAATCATGACATTATTATTTTTGAAAAGTTCTCATTTTTTTTTACATAATAGCTGTGCTTTCTAAGTGTAACTTTGGCAAAGTTCGCTTTCTCTATTCAGATAATATTTGCTTGGTCTATACAAAGCAACTTTGGCAATTTTCTATTTTTTTCTCAACATTATCTATACAGGGTTTAGAACATATTTATACTTGAAGCAAGATTTTTTTCCACTTTCTGAAGAGAATTTTCACCTTTTATACACTTTCACATTTCACAAAGACAGCCACATTATACAGACTTTTGTTCCACTTAGAATAGCAAGAAAAAGCAGGGGGAAAAATAACTCTTTTTAGTATCTGTTCTGTATTGAGTCAAAAATGCATTTTACTGACCCATAGCAACCTATTGTAGAAGAGAACAAGAGAAAACACACACCCAAAAGGAATCTCCAAGTAGGTAAGAATATTAAAATATACATATTATCTATAATTTAAAAAATAAAGTTTGTTCTTGTTCTACAGTCAAGATTTTCCTACTGTGGTTAGTCATTTGATTTGAGTGGATATTTTAGGTCTCCATAATTATGTATGTACTACATACCAGAAATTCTTTATCTAACATTTATTTTCCCTATGCATTATTTCATGTACATATTCCTATTGTGCCTTATGTTTTTCACACATACATGAAAGTAAAGTATAATTACTGGCAAGTTATTTATCTGAGAAGGGCTGGTATAGGCAGGAAGATTCTTCCTGCTAACATGAAGCATTTTGAGTTTCTTTAATATAGATCAGTGGGAAGTCAAATGAGTTAAGATGTTCAGTTGTCCAGGATATAGAATCCTGCCATTAAGTTTGTTAGCTCCAAGACTTATCAACTCTGATTCTCTTATTTTATTTTACTTTATTTTTATTGCCATAACCCAGCAGATCCTACATTTGTTCTAATTGGATGCTTCATCTCTGTAATACCTTTGCAAGGAAAAATAACTAGCATTTATTTTTTCACATTAAAATATCTTTCTTCCTTGAAATGCAAGAGCTTATGAGGACTTTGTCTAAGATTGAGTGTCCTTTTAATTTCCCCATATTATAAGTTTATCTTTGCTACTCCTTACTTCTCTTTCAGTATTTACACAAGGTTTCCGATTTTAACTCTGGTCAAGAAGCTCTGCATCTCGTTTTTATTTCTAGTGCAGGTGATTTAATGGGGGTGGTGTATCTCAATTTATTCATACAAATCTTCACAGTACCTTTGAAAACATCAAACAAAAAAAAAGAGTTTCTTTTACTTTCTGCCCTGGGAACCAGGAAGTTTATCTTAATGAGTGAGAGAAGTAAAATGCTCTGACTACTTTTGTAGTACATGGTTCTCCTCTTCTGGGACAGGCAGTAGAAAAGATGCATCATACTCAACCCTTAAAGGGAGAGATTGCATCCTCTAGCTGGCTTTGAATACATTGACTTACTGGATCTATGATTTGTCTTTGCTTCATATCATTGTGTAATTTATTTTTACATTAATCTTCATAACGATGAATGCCTTTTTAATAGAAAACTTGGAATATCTCTGGTTTTTTACCCTTTGCATGTAATTAATTAAATTTTGTTTTGGGGCCACACCTGGAGGTGCTCAGGGGTTACTCCTGACTATCTGCTCAGAAATAGCTCATGGCAGGCACAGGGGACCATTTGGGACGCCGGGATTCGAACTGACCACCTTTGGTCCTGGGTCGGCTGCTTGCAAGGCAAATGCAGCTGTGCTATTTTTCTGGCCCCAACCGTTTGGAATTCAATTTTTTGTCCATATAATATAAGAAGATTGCTTCTAGACATGATCTATGTGTCATAAAGCAAGAATATTGTTCTGAAGTTATCTCTAGACAGACTGCTTGCTACCATATGTGTTTGTACATCCCCTTAGACTGAATGGTTCATGATAGAGTCTTCTGGATTGTTCTCAATAATAAAGGACCATCTCCATTCCACAGCATCTGTCATCTTGTAGAAGACCACCATGAACTCTTCCAGGTCTCTGGGAAGGTTTCCAAAAGCAATGCTGCGGGTTTATAGGAACTCCAGAGTGATGACCCTGGAATTAATAAAGGGATTTAACGTTTTAGTCAAATGGACATATGATGTAAAGATTGGGAACAGAAAAAAAAGAATTGTGTGAGATTTTGTGATCTATTAAAAATACCTGTTACTCAGGGATAAATGCACTTTATAACCTAAAGATCTTTAAGTATCAATTATGATGCACATGAAATGAAGACAAATAATAAAAATATTCCTTATTTTCATATTCAAAATTGTCAACTAATTGCTAAACACTTTACTAAATTTCTCATTATCATCTAATTATGTAATCTCTGTTTTGCTTATATTTATAAGCATAATACTATCTAATTCCATTTATGATGATTCAAAGGTAAATGTATCATACTATGCAGTGTTGTTAACATAATTATCTTCAAACTAAAGGTCTATTACACTTTGTACAAAATATTCCAATTTTCCTCTAACCCAGTTCCTGGAAACACCATTCAACTCTCTGTTTTGGTGGGTCCAATTTTTTAATGAATTTTATATATGAGTGATATCAGAATATTTTTGTGCATATGACTAGTTCATTGCAGTAAATACATCTATAAGTCCAAAGGTCAAAGTAAAACATGGAGATTTGAAATATTTCTGGATATCCTGCATACTTCTTGTCAGCATAAAGTATAGAAAAGTGAAATATACCAAGGTTATTGCTTTGTTTATTATCCCTACTATTGAGATGAAATAATTTTGACATTTTCTGTGCAGGTATCAGGAGAGAGAAAGCATGAGAGTACAAATTAACTTCTAATGTGTAAAGTCATTTCTTAGCAATTTCTTCTTTGTTCAACCAGGATACAGAAACACAGAAATTGTCAACTAGTGTCATCATTGATGATTTTCTGCATGCAGTTCTTTGAGCTATATGCAAATTTTTAAAAATAACTGTGTATTTCAAGATACTGAGAAGAGTAAGGAAGTTGTGAAGTAAACCACTAATTTAAACACCAAATGTCTCAGTGAGGCTTTCTCACATCTACACTAAGACATTAGCTTTCTATTTTTCTTTGAATATAGTGAGTCAAATGGCAAACTTTTTAAGGGCCCTACCTTTTGCCATATCTCTGATATTAATTTTGCCTACTGAGCAGAAAGTAATGAATATTAAATACTCTGTTTTTGAGGTTATTAAGAATGGAATTCTTGGGTTTCCCAGCACAAATCTTGGTAGATGAAATAGGTAGATGAAACCTCAAGGTAGAAAGGAACCCACCCAGAAACAGTGGCCCTTCGCAGCTGACAGTAATGCTAAGCTCCCAAGAAATAATTAAGGGCCACTGACAGCAACTCTTAGCTTGGTTTTTTGGTAATCTTTGCCAATGAAGCCACAAAGATGAATGTGCCCTCCCAGAATTTGGACCCGAATCAGAATTCTGACGGAATTCAGCCTCCTCATTGTCATCTCACATAAACTTGCCATTCTCAGATGATGATGGGGAAAATATGAATGTAACTTGCATCTGCTATTTTTGCATTGCTTATAGGGAACAAGGCAATAAATGTCAGATCCGGCTTTTTAGATAGCATTTCACTAACTGTAAACATTTCCTGTATTACAACCCTTTCTTTTTTTACTCCAGCCCTTACGACCTTTTCTTTTTTTAATGACATCCCTGCAAATTAAATGATTATAACCCAATTAAAGAATAAAGAACACCAGAATATGAATTAAATAATTGTAATCTAACTAATTAAAAATAAGAAATACAAGAATATTTTTTAAAAAAGTAAAATAAACATGCACAGATAAATAATTTGCTACTCATCTGGGTATGAAAGGAAGTATGTATTATTGGGAATTGGGTTATAGAAAAAATTCTAGGATAGAAATGGAAAGTCAACAGAATTAGGTAATAGAAAACTTTCTCAAGTTATTTCAGAGTCTCTTTTTGGAGGATGAGTCATATAGTTGTTAAATACTTCCCTGAATATCATGATTTTATCTGATTTTAATTAGTTGACTTGTAAGGAAGCTATAAAGGTATGGAACAATTAGATTATAATCTTGGAATTTTTCTGCTACATTTTTAATTTGCTCTTACACTGTAGGGGAAAACTGTTTTTCCTTAATTCTCCAAAGGCATGTTTTAAAGTGGATATATACATGACAAAATTAAGTATTTGGCATTTGACATGCATCTTTTTGTAGCAAATAACATTTTTTCAGAGAAATTAGGAGATTTTTCATAAAAAAGGATTATATAAACATTCAGTTTGCATCGTAACTACTAATATTCCTTATGAAAGGATAATATTGAATTGTTAAAAAATTATAGCTTTATGAATGCATTAGCTACACATGTAAATCTTTAAGAGTAATTGACTCTATCAGTTATTAGTTTTTGCAAAAAATACATTTCAAAATTTAAATTTGCATGAAAATTACATGATTTATGAAGCATTTAATTATACACAATTAGCCTATCATGAGATTTGAATATCATGCTTATTATTGCATTACAAATCCAAATAAGTCAGAGAGAGAGAGAGAAAGACACAGAATGGTCTCACTCATCTATGGGTTTTAAGAAAAATGAAAGACATTCTTGCAATAATAATCTTCAGACACAAAAGAGAAAAAAGCTGGAAGTCACAGCTCACCTCCTGAAGCTCACCACAAACAGGGATGAGTTTAGTTAGATAAATAACTACGTTTTTAGCTATCCTAATAATGAGAATATACGAGGGAAATAGAAAGCCTGTCTAGAGTACAGGCGAGGGTTGGGTGGGGAGGAAGGAGATTTGGGACATTGGTGATGGGAATGTTGCACTGGTGATGGGTGGTGTTCTTTACATGACTGAAGCCCAAACACAATCACGTATGCAATCAAGGTATTTAAATAAAAAATAAAAAAACACAAATCCAAATAGCTTAAAGTCCTCTGAAGTTGTAGCTTAGAATTTGTTTTATATGCTTTATCAACATTTATTTAAAAATATTTTAACAAATAAAATATGTAGCATGTAAATGAGATTGAGATTGTTTAATAACTTGCAACAAATATTGGTTTTAAGCTACTGTGGTTTATTCGTATGCATCATAACAGCCATTCTATTAGTAGACTTAGAAAATTACAGAATGAATTTTATTTTCTTAATGTTTAGGATTTGTATTCCTTTTATACTTCGGCAAGTGCAATTATAATTCCTCCGTAATAAATTGTTCACATTTTATGAACCTAGCAAACTCTGTGCTTAAGCGGGTTACAAAATTTTTACAACTCTATTAGTTTTTGCCACTTGTTTTTGCTAAAGAAGTGTCATAGACATCAATATTTTGAAAATTCTAATTTAATGACTAAATCCATTTAGCTGCCAACTTTTTCACAGACCAGCTGATATTTGGTCAGCAAGTAATCTGTTTGTAAGTTTCTTTCATTTAGCAGCCATTCATGAAAATGTCTGTGGATTCCCTTAGATCAGAAGTCTCTTCTCTGTAAACAGTACCTGTTTTCTTTTACTTTGTTAGTACATGTAGAGGCACCAAGAAGGTGCAGTCGATCCATCTCACTAATGTGATAGATTAACTTCAAAGAAGAGCTTCTTGCAGGCTGTCTGTCTGCAAGTTCTATTTTAAACTGTATTATATATGAACATTTATATATGCATGTGTATATGTCTGTATATATGTAGATGTGTATATATGCATAGGTGTCTGTGTGCATACCATATGTATATGTGTATGTGTATATGTACATATAGACTGAATTTATTCTTCTAAGAATATAACTGAGAATGTGCTTGTTTTTGAATTATGCATAAGAAATTTGTCACTTTCCTCTTTGACATACTCATTAACATCTTGCTGACTTTCTAAAGTTGTAATATAAAAATAAACACAGAAAGCTGTTGTTTTACATTGACATCAATTAAACTTACTGTATACTGAAATTAATTGAATTCAATGTGATTTAAAAATTCTAAACTATTTGAAGAAAGACAAAAGTCACATAGTCCATATTAAATAGATACAAAAGTTTATAATTCCAGGGATATTTAATTATGCATATTTCTGCAATGGGGATAAAACTGAAGGTTATTCTGAAGTTAAGTGAAGACAGTCAGAGGAAGAACTACTGGATGGTCTCACATATGCTCTGTATGTAGAAGAATAACAGAAGAGAAAGAATGAATTCAAAAGGTAAATGCCCATTCTGCCCTTTATCATTGAGTATAGAAGTGAGGAAGGGAATAAAAATGAGAATGATAATATAGAAAGGGATGGTAATTAATAGGGATAACTTTCAAAGAAGCTAGCACCTTGGTATTTTAAAGATGAGGCATATGTGTACATGTCCAAAATGCAGAGTTAACAGTACTGCAGGGATTAAATCCAAACTCTAATGGTTGAGAAAATAAAGGTTCCTATGAAGGAAGTAGACTTGAGGTAGGAGAGAATCTGGGTACTGACAAGGAGAAATTTGACACTAGAATTGTTGGAATCTACATTAGACTTGATCTTAAAGTTTTTAATACCATTGGTGAGATTTTAAAATGTTTATATTATGGCATAAGTCACATGGTCTACAGTTACAGAAACATGGAAGCTACTCTGTGCACAGAAAGATTTAATTTGTAATGAACCTTAATTGATTGTCTTTGATGTTTTATGTAAGATTGCTAGTGATGTACTGTATGAAAATGCTTCCAGAAGACTTTCACTTTGACTCAATATCAATATGGGGAAGTGTCACCTTAGCATATTTTGAACAAAAAAACAAAGACCTAATGCTCAAGTCAAGGTTGACTAAATTTAGGTGCAATGGTAAGTGAGTTCTTTTGGTTTCCTATGCCTAGAATCTAAAATATTAAACACTTGCACTGTACCCAGGATACAAAATAGCAAAATTGCCTTATTTGGGGGAGGGCAGTAATTTGGGGGGCCTCCCTTCTCATGCTTCTCCTTTACTCAAGAGTTCCTTGAGAGCCAGAGAGATAGCACAGTGGTAAGGCGTTTGATTTGAATGCAGCTGATCCAGGAGAGAAAGTGATTTGAATTCCAGCATCCCATATGGTCCGCTCTGAGCACAGAGTCAGGAGTAACCCCTGATAACCACCGGGTGTGATCCAAAAAACACAAAAATAAACAAACAAACAAACAAACAAAAAAGAGTTCCTTGTATTTCATCCAGGAACTTAGAACAGCTGTTCAATGCTAGATATAATGCAAGAGAGTTTCTTAAAATTACTTATATTGGGGACCCAAGAACATTTTGCAGTTTTCGACCTCTAATAAGAAAACTAGAACTTGGACTTTAGTCAATTCCCAGGCTTTGTAAATGTTTCTGATCTGAGGACCACGTCTGTAAAACACTTCCAAGAAGAAAAGAAACCCCCTTGGTTATATGGGAACCAGAGAAAATCATCTTAATTCTGTAGTTTTGTTAAGAGTCCAAGAAATCCCACCACCTCAAATAAAGATATGAATCTTCAGAGAATGCAACAGCAAAGCTAGAATCAATAAACCTGCTTTGCTGTTGCATTCTCAGACCCTTCAGTTTTACTTAATGTGTTTACTAAGTTGTCACCAGTCAATCAGTGAGCACAAGTTGGTACAACAGAAACTTAAGCATAGTTGAGTTTAGTTGCACTCTAAAGGATTTCGGGGCATTGATGTTCCTACAAAATCAATACCGCAATGCTACTTTGAAACTCAATAATCATGCTGTAGTATGGTAGATAGCAGCCTTGAATGATGAGTGAAAAAGAAAGGACCTCTTTAATGTTGCCTTTTTTTAGTATTTTGCATGAGTTGCTAATAGTTTCCTTAAATACATTTAAAGAGAGAGTCAGGACAGAGAAGGGTGTTTATTTTGTAGGCGGCCTACTCGGTTTCAATTCCAGGCATTGCATGGTCTCCCCAGAGCAGCCAAGAGTAATTTTTCAATGAAGAGGCAGTTGTAACTGCTGAGCACACCAGGTGTGGCCCCAAAATAACAACAACAAGAAACCCAAAACAACAAAGATTACATTTAAGAGGTGCAAAGGGAAGATACATTAGAGAGAGAGAGAGAGAGAGGGAGGGAGAGAGAGAGAGAGCTTGCCTTGCATACTTGCATGTAAGTAGCTTGCATTTGATCCTTGGTACCGCATATGGAACCCTTGATCCCACCAGAAGTGATTTCTGAACACTGGGGCACTGTCAGATATGACCAAAACTAAATAAGAAAAGTCCTCTGAAGAAGACAATAAAAAAGCAACTGAGAATCAATCTAGTTCCTTGATTTAAACTTTAAATAATACACTTGGGTATGACTAACTCTATGAGTTACATACTTGTCGATTATTATTTACAATTTTCATCCACCATTTAAATGAATGAGTCTCCTGGGTTTTAGCTAATAATCTACTTTGTAACTTTATTGAGCATTCAATCATGAGGCTGCATGAATTATTAGATAAATTTTTACTATTTGGTTTGTTGATGAAATAGACTATAATACTGTAGCATATCATTGATTAATTGATTCCTAGGCCTATAATTAATAATAGAAACAGGGACAAATATATTTATGAAATTATGCAAATCTTATTTGTTTATGAAATTAAGAAATAAATTTAATGGCAAATAAAATATTCATGCTAGATTTCAAAAGCAATTTTGTCTACCTTTCATTCTATGTAGGTATATGCAATTTTGAGGGGTTTGTAGGGGAAAGAAAGGTTGAGCCACACCTGATTGTGTTCAGGTTTTTACTCCTAGCTGCATTCTTAGAGACTACTACTGGTGATATGGTGGGAGTGCTGTAATACCATTCTGGGATCAAACTTTGGTTTCATGCAAGGCAAATATCATAACCTCTGACCAATTTCCTAAACCAAATTTTTTCATTATGACTTGATGAAACTTTTTCTAACATTCTAGTATTCACTTTTATAATCTGCTTGCATATTTATAGTATTGATGCTGATAGGGTGAAAAGTCTTTAAAGAAAAAGGGAACATGTATAGACCAAAGTAATATTTTTCTTAAGCCTGATTTAGGTGCAGTGAAATCCATGTTTTCTCCTGCCTATACTTGCCTTTGCAGAACTTTGCCTAATAGCTCCATCTTAAACCTATTTAAGGTTGAAGGCCATTTGTTAATAGAAAGTCATCAACCTTTTCATAACTTCCAGGCTGAAAAAGGCATACTTGCCATGAGGAGAACTTGGATACATCTGCAAATCTATCTCTATGGTTTTATTTTTCCCAAACCTTTATATTTTTATTTTTTAATGAATCAAACAATGAACAAACTCTAGTGATAGGGATTCAATTATATGTCAGCTAGTTATTGCTTATTTTAGTAAACCCTGCCACCAAATTTGTTTATTTTTTCTAAGATGCAGAGGCATAGTAACAAAGTATATACATTTCTGTTAATTTAGTTCTATATTTAAGCTTAGTGAATTCCCTTGTGATATGACTGCTTTTATGAACTTTTCCTAGATAATTGTTTTTTTTTTGTTTTGTTTTTTGTTTTTGGGCCACACTCAGTGACACTCAGGGGTTACTCCTGGCTATGAGCTCAGAAGTCGCTCCTGGCTTGGGGGACCATATGGGAAACTGGGGGATCGAACTGTGGTCTGTCCTAGGCTAGCGCAGGCAAGGCAGGCACCTTACCTCCAGCATCACCACCCAGTCCCCTAGATAATTGTTTTATCTTTCCTAATATATTTGTTTTCCTTTCACTAACCATTACTTGCTATGTCAAAAATAAACTTAGTCAAAATCATTTTTCTCCCTAAAGAGGCCATTATTGCTTTATTTTATTTTTATTTTATTTGAACCATTGTGGTTTACAAAGTCCTTCATAGTTGGTTTCAGACATACAACAAATCAGAGCCCATCCCACCATCAGTGCCAACCTCCTGTCACTAATGTTCTCCAAGTGCACCTTATAGCACTTGAACTGCCGCACCCCCCCCCACCCCAGCCTGCCAATATAACAGGTCCATTTTAAGTTTAGATTGTTAAAATTTGGGTCTCTTGATTCCATTGTAATTACCTTTGGCTTGGATTTTTATTCTTTTTAGTACTACCAATGCACCTAGACCACTTGGCCCCTGTCCACCATCCTTTCATATTTGTGTTTCTCCTTTTCCACTCAGTTTCTTTCTCTTCTCTATAGTCTGGGGCTAAGGAAGTTTTAGACTCCCATTTAAATCATTCTGTTTCTTTCTGTAGCTATTCTAAATAGCACATATTAGTGATATTATTATGTAGTTATACTTCTTCTGGCTTACTTAATTTAACAGAATAACTTACAGTCCCATCTATGTTGCTGAAAATTGCATGATTGCTCAAAATTGAACCACCATACAACCCAGAAATCCCTCTTTTTGGTATCTATCCCAAGGATAGAAAAACATTCATTCAAAAAGATGTATGCACACCACTACTTATTGCCATACTTAGCACAATAGCTAAGATTTGGAATCAACTTAGATATCCAACAACAGATGTGTAGACCAGGAAGATGTGGTACATATCTACAATGGAATACTACATTATTGCCTTCTTAGAGCAGGGAGAGTCCATGATCCTGAACATACTCTGATAACTGTTTGAAGTTGTTCATTCAGGCAGCCAAAGAGTAAATATGCAGGAATTTGAATTTGACCAGCATTGCAATAGAACACTATCCATCTACCTCAGAGGGTGTTTTATGTAGGAACAAAGTAGCTCTGGGTAGCATCTGTGCACTGCTAGTTGTACAAGTACCAAACAACAGAAAATACTTTCAGTTATACTGGATGAGTACTTCCTGAGTTTAATGTATAATCAGGTAACTATAATTAACAATACCTTATCTACAGCTCACATTTCTGGACTTAGTGGTCTTTTACTCCTCCCCTCACATACTTAATGAGACCATGGCTGTCGTGCTTATATTGTTTTATTAATCATCAATTTAGGATATCAGCAAACTCCAAGCTGTAAACATTAAATAGACACAATTTCTCATGGTCAATATGACAGAAAAAAGTCAGAAAAGTGAAAAATAAAATCTACTGACTAAATCACTTTCTGTTAAGTTACGTGAAGTCTGGGTGGGTCTCTGGCTTACTGTAAGAGACGTATCTGTAATGTGGTTCTGAGGATGCGAATTCTATCACTAACATAAACTGAAAACCAAGCTATAACTCAAAGCAAGGAAAAAATGGGAGAATTGTTTACCATTTGATAAATATGTTCAGAAGAAATCAGGATTTACAATCTTCAGGGAGCTATTTGTATTAAGACCAACTTTTAAATCACATACTTAATCACAACTCTAAAAAGAGGTCAGATGCTGACTTCAGCTGATTTGAAAAGTACAATTTTCATTCTCATTTATTTCTCAATATTTCAGGGAAGATACAGTAAATTATAATCTAAATCTTGTTATTAAGAGAAAGCACCCTCATTTTTTAAGAATATAAAAGTGATTATAGAGAAAATGAGCTATATACAGAGAGTCCATTATCAGGGTTCATTACCAATAAGTCGTTGATTATAATGCTTTGGTTATACACATACACATATTTTCCATAAAATTGGATATGATATAGGGCTGGAGCAATAGCACAGCGGTAAGACATTTACCTTGCTCATGGCAGATCCAGGACAGTCCTTGGTTTAATCCCCAGTGTCTGATATGGCCCCCCATGCCAGGAGTGATTTCTGAGCACATAGCCAGGAGTAACCCCAGAGTGTCACCGGGTGTAGCCCAATAAAGCAAGGAAATTGGTTATGCTATATTATATATATATATATATATTAAGAGAACAGTCATGATTTTTTTTGCAGGTATTCTCACTTTTACAAAATCACAAGGTAAACTACACACCATGTATAGATTTCTCTGAATCATTTTCTTGATTCTGATTTTTTAGATTTAGATTATTTTTTTAATTTAGTTCCACTCTCAGCCATTTCTCAGGGCTTACTCCCAACTCTGTATGAATGGATCACTCCTGCTAATACTTAGGGTGTTGGTGATTGAACTCGGGTTGAACTTAGGTGTGCAAGGCAAGTGCCCCATCTCCTGTACTATGTCCTTTGTTCTAATTACAGTAAAAATTGATTTAAAGAAATAAGCATATATTTTTTAGTTTGAACTAAAATTTTTAATGAATAAGATAGGATATAAAATGTACCAAGTCATATAAAGAATAAATTAGATAATATATGTAAAATGTGTACTAAATAC
This sequence comes from Crocidura indochinensis, assembly GCA_004027635.1. Classification (NCBI taxonomy): domain Eukaryota; kingdom Metazoa; phylum Chordata; class Mammalia; order Eulipotyphla; family Soricidae; genus Crocidura; species Crocidura indochinensis. The sequence continues at coordinate 9,460 of PVKC010006358.1, read as the reverse complement.
ATTCATATTCCATATATTACTATCCAAGTAATTCTGAATTGGTATTCTATATAATACTATTGCTACATGATATGCAAAGAGAGAAGAATTACTTTTTTTGTTTTTTTTTTGTTTTTTTTGGGGGGGGCACACCTGTTTGATGCTCAGGGGTTACTCTTGGCTAAGCGCTCAGAAATCGCCCCTGGCTTGTGGGGACCATATGGGACCCGGGGGGAATCGAACCTAGCTCCTGCCTTGGCTAGCGCTTGCAAGGCAGACACCTTACCTCTAGCGCCACCTCGCTGGCCCCAAAGATCAAATTTTAATTAAACTCACACAGTTAAAACCTGCAGCAGCCAAGAAAAGTTATGGAATCATTATCGACGAAGAAGATACACTGCAAAGTATTATTTTGCTGACTACTAGAAATTTCAGCATTAATGGATAGACACCATATAAAAGTTCACTTTCAAATATTTTCTTGAAGTTCTAATTCTTGGAAAGAAAAGAAATAGAGGGGGCCGGGCGGTGGCGCTGGAGGTAAAGTGCCTGCGCTAACCTAGGACGGACCGCGGTTCGATCCCCCGGCTCCCCATTTGGTCCCCCATGCCTGCCAGGAGCGACTTCTGAGCGAATAGCCAGGAGTAACCCCTGAACATCATCGGGTGTGGCCCAAAAACCAAAAAAAAAAAAAGAGAGAAGAAATAGAGAAAGTAAAAGTTCTGTTCTATAATTTGAAACAGAAATCTAAGTGCCCCAGTGAAATAATGAAATGCTTCTTTCCAATCTTAATTCTCCCACTCTGTTTTTTAAAAGAGGTGACAATTCTGATTAACATTAAAAAAACCTTTGATTTTATATTATTCCTACTTTGTCTCACCAGTTGTGGAACAGACAAATCTTTTTGACATTACTATCTCAAAAAGTTCATGCAAGCACTAAACAAGGAATCTTGGGGCACGTTTGGAAACAAAGAATACCTCAGAAATTCATCTTTAAGTTCTGGAGAAAAACACATGATCAAGAATGAAGTGAAAACTGGTTTTGTTTCCATTATAGCTTAGTGTTAGAAAAGATCTTGTATGTTCATATATAATGATATTTTCATTTTCATGCTCATTTTATTTATTTTTATTTATTTATTTATTTATTTTTGGTCTTTGGATCACACCCAGCTGCGGTCAGGGGTTACTCCTGGCTCTATGCTCAGAAGTCGCTCCTAGGAGGCTCTGGGGACCATATGGGATGCTGGGATTTGAATCACTATCCTTCTGCATACAAGGCAAATGCCTTATCTCCATGCTATTTATCTGGCCCTCATGCTCATTTTAAAAATAGATTATGTTAATTTATTTTAACTAACACCTTATTTAAATGTTAATATTTATGCAAATATAACTCCATGTTTCTATATGGTGAGTGAGCTTAATTACAAATTCAAAGCAAATTTCTATTTTCTTAGATTATTCAAGAATCAGTATACCAAATAATATAATCAAGTTTTAAAATATGATGCGTGATTATATTTTTACTTTTCAAAATAGTGCCATGTCACATAAGTCCTGGAAAACACATGGCTATTTTCTTTTATTTCTCAATTAGATAGTTTATATTCTTTATATAAAAACTATTTGATTATTTGTATAAACCTTTTATTTTAGATCTGTTTCCTTTTTTGAATATTACTCAGCTGTGAAATTCTGTTGTATTGAAACTACATTAAATAAAATTAGCATATATACTTGTATGATTTGAACTAGGAAATTGAAAACCAGAAAATTATTCTCCAGAATTAAACATAATAGTAATTGTCTAGCGTAAATTTCAAATAGAAAAAATGCTCAGAATGTATTAGTCCCTATAATTAAGGCAGCATATGAGTACACATTTCTCTGATCATAGTTAAATGTGTTAGTATTCAAGTGTATTTTTATTTTCTTTCTTTATTATTCTGCATCTTCATCTAAAAACTTTTACCTTCTTTAAACTTACTATAACTCTGAGCATTACTTGATGGTGTCAGGCAGAATGTCTTTCTCTTTTGAATTATATGTCAGTCATCAAAATGGTATTCAATGCTTATAAAATGATTAAATACATTTCGCCTGTATGAATTAAATGCAGGAATCACTTCACCAACAATCCAACTTGATTTGCTATTGGTGACACAAATCAATCTTTCTATCTTGACACTGGCCATAAATATTTTATGCTAATGGTCATATTTTGGAATATTTCCATTGGCTGGAGATAGGCTGGATGACTTAATGTCACAAACTTACAGAAACTAAACCCATAAATTAATAATTTATAGAATAGAATATTGTAAAACTATATTCTTCTATATGTGTTTCTCTGACTTCAACTTTTATGGGAAGAATCAAACGAACAGTAAAAGCCTATATCAATAGTTGGCAAATGTTATAAAAAAGAATAAGCAATTATGGAAGCATGCATATACTTAGGTTGGTTATACAATAAGCTATAAAATCTATTTTTCTAACACATATTTTTTGAGACATATCCTTTTTTTAGGAATTTTTTTACTCCCTTTATGGCTAATCTGCTCATGATTTGAGTTTTGACCTCCATCATTCTAAGGATGTAGCCTTGAACTCCTAGATTGTGTCTAAATTGTGCTGATAAATTTATTGTGTGTCCTCAACTAGCAGTACAGAACCAGTCTGCCATGTTAGAGAAAAACTCATATCATAATTTGTCAACATAAGGCAATTATTTTAAATAACACACAAATGCCTATCTCATCCAAATTGAGCACATCAAATTAGCACCAAAAAAGCTATAACCCTAAATATCTACTCCCATCATTGCCTTCATCAGCTTTGTATTCTCTAAATGAAATACATGTCTTTTAAGATGCAGAAAAGATTGATGTTTGTGACTCCACCAACATCATAAATATTCTGTATTATATTGTGCAAAATAGTCTAAACCTGTATATGAGAAAAATGACAAATTGCTTGATTATACAAATCTTCACTCTCAGCATAAACGTCAAAGTTTATTCCATAAAGAAACATATTTGTGTTGCTGAGCAACTTCTACTTTTGTTCAATTTCCATTTCATGGGTATGGAGATTCCTACATACTAATGTGTTTTCATGTTATTTACAAGAAACAAGAAAACAAGCAGTATTTTCTTTTGTTAAATAGTTTGTCATTTTAAAATATATGTACATTATATTAATATGTGCATTTATATTCTATTTTAAGAGGTGATGATAAATATTTACAAGTTGGACCTGTATGCTTGGACCTGTATGCTGATTTAAAATTATTGTTAAAAGTTTTAAGAATATTTTCTTATTCTAAGAATATTTTCTAAAATAAATAATTATTAGAATTTAGAATATTTTCTAAATATAAAATTAATGAAGTCAGAGCCACAGCACAGTAGATAAAGTGTCTTGCATATGGCAGATCTGGCTCAATCTCTAGCATCCCATATCAACCCCTGAACCTGCTAGGAGTAGCACCAGAGTACTAAATGATGTAGTCCAAACATCAACACAAACAAACAAACAAAATGGGTATAATGAATTCCCATCAAATTCCTGAATAAAAAATGCATACGAAATATATATATACACATATATATATTTTAGAATTTGACTTCCACATAGCTTGTCTTAGATATCTATATTTACAAGAGCAAATTTTATCTAAAACTAGCTCCCAAAAGTGATTTAAGAAACATCAAATTGTTTTAGTACTCTAAATTATGAGTCATCTAAACCCTTTGTGAAATATAATTATCACTTTGTGAAAGGTTTATGTCATTAAATGTCATAATGATATGTGTCTACCACTAAAACATTCTGAATAATGTTTTATACTACCCCCAAACGTCTCTGCTTTACCTCTTCAATTTTTTTTTTGTGGTTTTTGGGTCACACCCGGCAGAGCTCAGGGGTTACTCCTGGCTCCATGCTCAGAAATTGCTCCTGGCAGGCACGGGGGACCATATGGAGCACCGGGATTCGAACCGATGACCTTTTGCATGAAAGGCAAACGCCTTACCTCCATGCTATCTCCCAGGCCCTACCTCTTCAATTCTTCAACCTTGAATTCATGGTGACCATTCATACTTTTTAACATCCCTAAAGTTTGCTTTTCTAGAAAGCCATATAACTAGAATAATACAGTTTTCATTATTTGCTTTGTATGATAGCATGTAAAATGAAGGTAGCAACCAGATTATCTTTTTCCACTTAGTAATATGCATATATTTTATCCACATATTCTGTAGCCTGTTTTTTTACAGCATTGAATAAATATTCTGTTGTCTAGATATATACTGACACATGGTTGAATCTTGGCTTTGAGTAGGTTCAGTTCTGTAGGAAGCTTCCAATTGTATTCCAAAATTGATACACCACTTCACATGGTCAACAATAACAAATAAGATCTTTTATTGCTTTATATATTTATATTATAGCAGAAATTGATTATTTTACTAACTGATATCTATTATTCCTTAATTGGGATTTCTTTGCTAATATATGACAAGGACCATCTTTTTCACAGTTATAGTTGCAAATCTTCTTTTGTGTAGTAAATATTAAGACACATCTTGGGAGAAAATAAATTGCTTTATTATTAAATTTTAGTTCTAACATTTTAATAATAGATCCACTCGAATATCCTTTATCTGATGCATCTTTTGCAATTACTTTCTCCCAATGTGTAAGCTATCTACTCATTCGCTTCACATTATATTTCAGAAAGCAAATGTTAAATAATAACAAAGAACAGTAGATTTTTTCTTCCAGGGATGAAGTGTTTGATCATATATGCAAAATAAAAGCATTTCTTTAGTGAAAGACATTCAAAATTTTTCCAAATCTGGCCTCTTGGAACATTGTAGTTATAAAACTGACCCAAAGAAATTGACTTCAATATTAGTTACTTGAGAACCTGTATGGGTAGGATAGTTTAAATGTTCAAAAAAATCCTATCTTATCTTTAATAAGAGAATGTGGGCAAAAATCTATATATTTTTTTACATTTGAAGTGTACCTCAGGGACCAATCCATGAGAGAATTTATTTATTTTATAATTTATTTTATAACTCAGGTGCCCACTGATATGCATTGCACCCTCACCAAAAAATATGCTTTCAATTTGCTTTTGCCTGTAAAAATCTGTTGTGTGTGTGACCAGAAGGTCAAGTTGTTTACTTTGTGGGTCTGAGTTTGACATTGGCCAACTTGCCACTTGTTGCAAGAAAACTCTTTTTCCCTCAATCATCAGTTCTCTCATTTGACTGACCTTGAGTCTTGGTGAAATCTTTTCCAGGTGACACTTTCCTGTTTGACATTTAGAAAGAAAATGTTCATTTGAGTTTAATTCTGTGAAAATCTAAAATTGTGCAAAAATCTATTTACCTTTGATGAAATGACCCTGTTTCTTCTGTTACTCAACTGCCATATATAAATAATACACAAGGATAATAATAGCAGGGATAAAAAGTAACGACTTTATTATTAAATTTATATTAAATTAAATTTAATATACCCTCATGCTTATTCAATTTGTGTTTTTTTTTTCTTGCTTGCTAATTTAGCGTATCCTATTCCAGGTAGCTATTATATCTTGAAATTTCTCTGAATTCTGAATGCATTTCTCAATTCTCTGAAACAATTTGTTATATTCATAACATGAGTTAATTATATATAGCCATAAGTTTAAAATTTTCATCTCCTATTCCAAGTTCTTTACTAAATTCAGGCTTATATAAAATGTTCTAAATGATATATCCAGCTACATATTTGAAGTATGTCTCCAAATTCGCACATATGTCAAATAATAAGTATTTGATTTCCTCCCATAATTCATTTCCTCTTTTTTTCTCCTGTGAATGAAACCAGAATGTGTCTAGAGCTGCTGAGATCTTCAGACACAGGCTTATAAATATCTTATCAGCAACTTGTGTTCACCATTTCTGATCTCCAATGTGTTACCAGTTTCCACTTCCCAAGTCCAAACTATCAGTCTGTTTTTATCTGATATTCTGTACCTTTTGGTTCTGTTCTAACGTTTCCCCCACAGAGTGAGAATTTTAAAATACGTATTCAGGGACCAGGGTGATAGCACAGCAGTAGGACATTAGCCTTGCATGTAGCATACCTGGGATGGACCAGGGTTCGGTTCCCCACGTCCCATAGTCTCCCTCGATACTGTCAGGAACAATTTCTGACCTCAGCCAGGAGTAGCCTCTGAGAGCTGCTGTGTAACAAAACAAAACAAAAAATACATATTCAATGATGTCATATTTTAGTCTTAAAACTATTCGATGTCTTTCCATGGTTCTTCCATTCTTTACTAAGCTCTTTCTTGATTCTGAAATTTAATCACTATTTACTCGACTTCAATTTTATCACAGGTTCTATTATATACACTCTAGTTCTCTCTCCACTTCTCTCAGTTCTCTTAGATATAAAACTTCTACCACAAACAAGTCTCAGTACCTTGACTTCTTTTCCTTCTTCCTTAAATAGGAAACTTCCTTTCTTTAGAGTTCTGAGTTACTGTAAATAGCACTTGCTATGCTAATTTTTTCTTAACATTAGATTCTGTGGTTTACATTAATAATGTTAATAATGTTTCTTGTAAATATATTGTGTGGTTCTGTTTGGCTTTCTCTGGCTTTTCTCCAGCACAGCCATCATCATTGCATTCATATGATTTAAAATAAGTATATATTATACATGAACAAGTGTATAGAAATACTTTTGTTCTTTAAACATCTGCCTTCTAAATCATATTTTTCTTCTGAAAATCTGATTAAAAGCCAAAATATTATAAATTATTTTAAAACCTTTTATTAATTAAATTATATTTAATAAACCCTAATAGCTACAAACTTTATGGTAAAGTCTACATTTTGTTGTTTGGAAAAGCCTATATAATGTTTCTATTTCCTGTAGATTTTACTGAAAAATTTTCAAATTTTCTAGGGAGCTCAATGTTGATAGTCTGTTTTTATATACTGTTGATGGTCTTGCATTCACATTGTACCACTGATTTAAAGTGCTACTTTTAGTAAGAACACGAAGTTTGAAAATGATCGATTTCTCCAGTTCCTTCTGAATATGGATATAGTGGACTTCTAGCCAGATGGATAATCTTATCAACATTCCCAGTTCTTATCTCTGTAAGCACATCTCTGTAAGCACAGTTGGAGATGCATAAACTATGAGCAAATATAGTCTTAGTCAAGATAATGTTTACTAGCTTCCTATTATTTATTTCCTGTCCTCCAGGCTGTAAGCTCTATCGATCCTTACTCTTTCTATCATCTAATCTCATAACCTTTAAGACACCAAAAGTAGAGATGCTCAAAATCTATATTGAATTTCAATTTCTTCCAAGTACTTTTCTAGAAAGAACAGCATGAAGCTTTGCTTCTATCTCTGTGGCTGATAATTAGTTTCTAAACCATGTTCCTAGCAACTCTGTAACCTCCAGTCAGTCAGCAATTACATCCCCTTATTGGTTCATCATAAAAGCAGAATTTACTGATTTTCTTGAATAACTTCTATTTTAGACATTCATAACTGGACTCAAAGACATCATTACATCACTCACATTAATACTGATTATAAAGTCTAAAAATAAATATTGAAAATCATTACAATTATTTGACATAACATTCATATTTTGGCAACACATATATGCTTTATTTGAATCCTCAAATATGCTTCAAGAATTGAACTGTGATATAACATTATTTAGAGATAAATAAGCAATCCCTGCACAGCATCATTGCAAGAATTCATTTAAATGCATCATAAAATGACTAGAATCACAGTTTCTAATTGAGTTTGTCAGATGGGATAATTTTTTTATATTCAGATAGTGTAATGTATTTAACTAAAATACATACTTGCAATATTATGCTTTATTTATAACTCATAAAAAGTGTTCACTATTTCTGCATATAATTTTCCACATTGGGATAAACTTAAAAATGGGATTTTTTTCAATATTCTTTCAAAATATAGGTACAGAGCAATAGCATATAGAGAAGAGAACTTAACTTGCACACAGATGCCTGGAGTGTGATGCCTGACATCATGTATAGTCCCAAGAGACAGACGGGATTGTTCCTTAAGCACAGAGCCAGTACTGAGTACTCTGTGATGTGGCCCCTAAACAAAATAAAACAAAACCAGAAAACTAAAATTATGGGGCCAGAGAAGTAATGGAGTTGGAAGAGCATTTGTCTTGCCTATCGTTCACCCAGATTCGATACCTGGTACTGTATCTATTCTCCCCTGTACTACCAGGACTGATTATTGATCACAGAACCAGGAATAGGCCCTGAGAATGGCTGGGTGTGGCACAAAACAAAGATACACAAAAACTTTATTTCTGTATTTTTCTTTCTTTGTATCTTATTTTTTAATTTTTTAATTTTCTTTCATTCTTGTGGTTATTAAATGATGGTGGTCTTTTTTAGTAGCTGGGTGCTTTTCTTGTAGTTGCTATTTTTTTGTTGTTGTTGTTTTGTTTTTCTTCCTTTTTCCCCCTTTCTTCTTTTAAATTGATATTTATAACCTCTAGACCGAATTCTCTCATTTTCTTTTTCTTTTTATCCTAGCAGAACCACATAATTTCAATCATCTTGTTCTACCTCATGGATTGAGGGGGAACAAATGGAGGATGCTAGGACCAGATAGTTGTATGAACATTGAGTGGAAATAAAAAATGATCAGACTCAAACACCAAACCCAAAGTCAACAGAATCAATACCCAAACTACAAGCTATATACAGAGGGGAGCAGTTACACTAGCAGTCCAAGGGACAAACGAGGGAGATATGGAATGCATACTGGGAACAAGGGTGGAGGGAGGACAACATTGGTGGCGGGAATGACCCTAATTTATTATCACTATATCCCTTAAATATTACTATGAAAGATTCATAATTCTCTTGGTCACAATAAAAATTATTAAAAAATATTGTAACTGGGACCGGCTGTATATCACAGCGGTAGGGCATTTGTCTTGCATGTGGCTGACCCAGGATGGACCTGGGTTCAATCCCCAGCATCAGCATCTTATATGGCCCCCCAAGCCAGGATCGATTTCTGAGCGCATAGCCATAAATCACCGGGTGTGACCCAAAAACAAACGAAAAATAAATATTGTAGATAAAATAATTACAAGAGTGTGGTGAGATCCTGATAACAACATGTAATCTATTTCACCATTAGACTGTCACACTGACTTAGAACCACTAATGGTATTCCATCATCTTCCACCTACAGTTTCAATACCAAATTTATTTCTGAAAAGAAAATGCAGAATTTTAGTTAAGAGCATAAAGCAAACCACTAATATTGTATCAAATCACATTGCACCATCTTTTCTGCATAACATTAGAGGAAGATATTGGAATGAAATGACATTTAGTTTTTAAACATTAACATTTGAGGTATAACATTTCTTTTTT
>PVKC010006357.1:5703-31403 GCA_004027635.1 Crocidura indochinensis | reverse complement strand
CACACACACACCAGCAGAGAAGTTTAGAATTAATAAGGCTTTTTTATCCTGAGGGGCTATGTGGCCTGGTTATGTTCCCTGTGACAGGAACCAGATAGAAGCTCAGCAGGAAGGACAGAGATGGAGACCGTGGAGGTCTCCTGGCCTGTTTCCTTGCTTGGGTAACTGATACCTCCCTTTGGACAAGGTTATTCTGATTACTAGCAGAGGCTTGATCCACTTCTAAGAAAGAGGAGTCAGGTGGCTTGACTCTGATGTGCCCTGAAAATTCAGTAGAGCCTTTTTCCTTCTCCTAGCCCTTAGAGACAGAGGCAGGGAGCAACTCCCAGCTACCATTCTGTCCCCAAATGCCTCTTACTTGGCTTGCTTAGCTACAAGACCCTGGATTTCACCCAAATATTAAGAACACAGCTCAAGAATGTGGAGAAGTCAGACTCTACAAGTCCCACTCCTACACCATTCTGAAATCTTCCAAAATAAGGAAGAACCAATGCTCTTAGGTAGAGAGGCCCCAGCATGAGACATGGACCAAGAAGGGGGCCAGGATGCACCCAGACCCAGCACTTGGTAGCCACTCACCCACAGCTTACTTCTCCCCCAGAATCCATTTTCAAAGGACAGAATCTAAATATTCAACTGTAATATTGTGGGATTGGAGATATAGTACTGATGTAGAAGTGGTGACAGTAGAGCTCTGTGGTCGACCACAGTCCCCAGATTCTTCAAAATTTTCAAGAGTAAAAATATTAAGTAGTCATGATGCTCAGATTCAGAATTAGGGTGTAGAAAAGTTTATTGGAAAAAAAATAAAGGAGCTCCCTGCGTGGGAAGGAACTTAGTCTGGGACTAAGTTAAAAATGGCTCATGGTGGGGAATGGGGTATGGGAAAACTGAGTCTCTGTGCAGGCCTTAAAAGGTTCTTTGCAATGCTTATCGATTGATAAGAATGTTACAAAGAGTGCTAGGATGCTACAGAGTGGTCTGGCTAGTCTGAGTCCTGTGGGATTGGCCATTTGCTTTAGGCACTGCTTATTATTTTAGCTTCCTTGAGAGCCTAAACTGAGAGGCAGAATCCGTCTTGGGGAATTACAGGAATGTATGTTAATGTGACTAGTTCACAGCAACTGGCAAGGGAAAAACTGAGGTTTCCTCTTTCAGTATAGTCTGGAAGGTGCTTGCTTATAAAATGTGCTTTTGAGGACCAGAAAGATAGTACCAGGGTTAAAGTTCATACCTAATATCCTACTGTTTAAACCACAGTTTAAATCCCTGCACCACATATGGTCCCTCAAGCACAGACAGGAATCACTCCTGAGGAGAACACCAGGGTTAATGATCTCTGAGCACGGCTGAGTATGGCCCAAAGTCCAGGAGAAAAATTTAAGGTATTCTTATGAGAGCCAAGAGGATCAGGCCATGGTAGGAAATTAATCACAAATAACAGGATAGGGCAATTAGGCCAGATAATCGACTACTATGACAATGATAACTAGAAATGATCACTCTAGACGAGAGCTGAATGCTGAAAGGAAATAAAGTGATATGCATGATACCCCTTCAGTCAGAAAGCTGCAAACCACAGTGTTTAAAAGAGAAAGAAAGAGACAAGAGAGAAAAATGTCTGTCCCAGAATGGGGGAGGGAGAGAGAGGGAGGAAAACTGGGGACACTGGTTTCAGGAAATGTGCACTGGTGAAGGAAGGGTGTTGGACATTGACTGAAATTCAATTATGAACAACTTTGTATCTGTGGGGAAAAAAACTGTATTATGTATAAATGTTGTAACAATAACATTTAAATAAAGGAATTTAAAAAATTAAAAATAGTAAATAAAAAATAATAAGTACTCGTAAGACCATCTGAAGAGTCTACATGCTAAATTCAGTTGAAACCTCCATAGGAACTTTTTTTTGTTTTGTTTTGTTTTGTTTTTTTGTTTTTGGGCCACACTCAGTGACGCTCAGGGGTTACTCCTGGCTATGAGCTCAGAAGCCATTCCTGGCTTGGGGGACCCATATGGGACACCGGGGGATCAAACTGTGGTCCGTCCAAGGCTAGCGCAGGCAAGGCAGGCACCTCACCTCTAGCGCCACTGCCCAGTCCCTCCATAGGAACTTTTAAGACTTGGTGGAAGCACAATTTGGGAGTCTTTTGTCTTGAGATCACCCAAAGATACTAAAATCACCACCTGCCTCTTAGAGGCCGCCTCTTTCTTCCCTCTCTCTCAGCCTCCACATCTGGTGACTTCCATTCTGGCTTGGGACTGGACAGGAAGTGAGCAACCAGATCCACATGAATGGCCAAGCAGACTTCTCCCTGGGAGGGGAGATCAGGAACCTCAACACCATCCCCTAGTGTTCGGTCAGGTCTGTCCCAGACAAGCATTGCCTCCTATCCACTGGCATTTTCAGCTAAGCCAGGTGTCCTGTCCAGAGCATTAGGGCTTAAGATAAACAGGATTTAGGCAAGATCACATGACTTCCCACATCCACTCCAGAAGACTTAACACCACTTCCCAAGTATTTCTTTCTCAGAAAAAAGGCTGCCCAGTCCTCCACTTCATTCGTATTATTTTTTTTCTACCCTAAGCTCCAGGATTTCAAAAGCTTTTTGTCTTCCAAGCAATTTACATTTCTAAGAGCTAATGTGTTGGCTTCACAGACCAAGACCTAATTTCCATTAAGCTTTTTAAAATACTGGACAAGGAGGAATGTACCTCCATTAGCATATCCAAAGTCTGGATGGTTCCAGACAGCTCATTTGGGAAACTGGAGGCAGACATCACAGTCAAGAGCAATATTCCAGTTACAGCTGATCTGGCTGACTTCAAGCGTGTAGTAAAGTATGATGACCACTAGATGACTTTCCTCCACCAAGAGAATAACCCCAATTCCTCACAACCAACCCCCAACAGAGTTTATACAGGCTAATAACCCCATCCTTGCTGTCTGATTGGTTATGTCTTATGGAATTGACCAATCAGGTCTCATATGCAAAAAGGAGTTGTAAGGTGACCAATTGGATAGGATATATAAATAAGGAAGCAATGTTTATCTGTTTCCTCCATTATTTACATCATAATAAGATAAAGACTACAGGGTCCAATCCCTGCTCGGACACACCCCAACATGCAGAGCTAGGGAGTCAGGGTTAAGTTTCCGATGATGATTTCACTCTAGACTTCTGAAGAACCTCAAAGACCAGGTGTCCAGGTGTCAATTGGCAGTTAGTTTGGGCCTCCATGGGTTTTTGTTTTTTGGGTTTTTTGGTTCATTTTGTTGGTGGTGGAGTGATTGATACCACACAAGGGTGCCCAAGGTTTAGTCCTGGCTCTGCACTGTGGGAATCACACCTGATTGTGCTCCAGATCATATGAGGTTCAAGAGCCAGTCATGTGCATAGCAAGCTCCCAACAATACTATCTCACTGTACTATCCCACTCACTAACCCCATGGCCACCACATTTTTTTCAACCCCCTTTGAATGAGGGACAGCTGGTTTCCTATCCTAAGGGTCCCTCTAAACTTAAGGTCAAGATGATGCAGAATTGTTCTCACCTTGCCATAGATGCTGTCAGCCTTAGCCCATACCAGTTCATTCATTCCATCCTTTTCCTTACTCTAACCCTTCTTATCTAGCTCTCCTGTTCTTTGAGATTCCCAATATCTCAGAAATTAGAAATAGAAACCAGAATCTATACTGGGACAAGGATGATTGCCTTTGATTTCTTTCTCCTTCCCCCTATAACCTAAAGATGTCAACTCAGTGTTGGCCCTGAATCTTGACCTCTTCTTTGTTTAGGTTTGTAAGATAGACTGTATTCAGGGGACCAGCCAGGCCTAAGGCAATGTATTATTCATTCTGGGGTCCCCACTTTGTAAAAACATGATCCCCTCCTCACTCTCTTTTAAAACCTCTTTCCATGATGATGCCAACAAGAGGTTTTAGGAGGATGTGGATCCACCATCCTGCAGTCAGTCCATTTACTGCTAACAAAGCTCTTTCCCAGGGGCCAGAGAGATAGCACAGTGTGGGGCATTTTCCTTGCATGCGGTCGACCCGGTTTGATTCCAGGCATCCCATATGATTCCCCAAGCTATTTCTGAGTGCAGAGCTAGGAGTAACCCCTGAGCGTCACTAGATGTGGCCCAAAAACCAATCAATCAATCAGTAAATAAATAAGCTGCTTTAAAAAATAAGCTCTTAATAAAAAAAAAATCTGACTGCGAAAAAAAAAAAAATAAGCTCTTTCAGACGCTTTTCAGGCGTGGTGGTGCTAGAGGTAAGGTGTCTGCCTTGTCTGCGCTAGCCTCGGACGGACCTAGGTTCGATCTCCTGGCATCCCATATAGTCCTCCAAGCCAGGCACGATTTCTGAGCTCATAGCCAGGAGTAACCCCAGATGTGCCCCCCACCCCAAATAAGCTATTTCTCCAGAAGCCTGAGTGATAGTACATGTGGCTAGCCCAGGCTCAATCTTTTTACCCCATATGGGCCCCTAAACCCTATCAGGAGTAATTCCTGAGTGCAGAGCCAGGAGTAACCCCTAAGCCCTGTCAAGTGTCCCCAAAATTGTAATAAATAAAATAAAACTCTTTCCCTGTCACTATCTGTCATTAGATTGAGTGGTGGTGGAACTAGACGTTCCTGGTTACAGTATGTTGATCTGAGATCTTTCCCTGTGAACAAGCAACAAGAACATTTTAAAATGGATTACGATGATGATTTCACAGCTTTGAGAATGTCGTCCAAACCATCAACTATTCCACTTAGATTGCATCATTTGTATACTCAGTGACTCAATAAAGCTGTGACCTACCCCGCCTCCAAATCACACCCTTCCAATTCCCCTCCTTCCTCCCATTTTCTTTGCAATGTATTAGGCAGTGAGCAGAAATCACAAGAACCATCAGAACCTGAAAAATAATCTTCTCCGGCTCTGACGTATATACTTCAGAGTATTTCTATGTGAAAAGGCAACCTAACCACAAAGAAACAATTGTTTTGGATCCCTTAGCATTTGCATCCTATGCAAATAAATAATAGTTCCGTTTACAAAAGAGCAACAGGTTTCTCAAAATGGGCCAGAGTTTAATTGCTTTCCTGGATGAATTCTTTGTTTTCTAAATAAAGCCATGAGTCAATGAATTCAGTGAGTTCAGCTGGTTCAGTGAACACTTTAGCTCTTTGCTGTACAAATGACCTATTTAGAGATGAATCTTTTCCTCAGTAGTTGTTTTTAACCCTGGGTTTTGCACAACCATTGTTCTTTAATCCTGGGGGTGGGGTGTGGGAGAGAAACAGAAAAAAGAAGCAACAGATTAATTATACCATGTAATCAGTGGGAAACTACAATTTGGGAGTTTGCTATTTCATTGATGGGGTAAATTACAATGCTCAGTAATACTGTAATCAAAAAAAAAAAGTGACTAGCATAGGGGAGAAATTTTAAGCACACCAGCTTGTTTTCAGCTAAAGCACAGAGAACAAAGTATAAACAGCTACAGACTGGGGTTCAGAACAGAATTATTCCGGTTTCTTTTCTGGACCTGCTTCTTCTCTGCCAGTTCTTTGCTGATTCTCATTTTACCATCTTGCTGGAAATTTTGTGGGAAGGGGACCCAAGGCTGTAGGCACAAGCTAGGGTGACTAAAGTTCACTGTGGGGCTTTCTTATGCATCCCAGACTTTTCCCCTGGGAACAGTTATTCGATCCAAGAAAATGGACTCAACAAAGTAACAAGAGAGTCTAAAAGATATATGACTAGTACAATTCAAAATTGTCAGTAAGGGGTTGGAGAGATAGTATAAGGGTTAAGGTGTTTGCCTGGCATGTGATAGACCATGGGTCAAATCCCTGACATTACACATGGTCCCCTGAGTACCAGAGGGTTTACTCTAGAGCACAGAGTCAAGAATAGCTGTTGAGCACACCTCCAGGTATGACCCAGCCACATACATACATCATCATCTTTTTTTCATCAACATCATCATTGTTGTCATCATCAGTAGAAATCTGCAAAATTGACCACTTGAATCCAGGGTGGTACCAATGTGGTTAATGGGTAAGAACCTAGAGCCCAAAATTTGGATCACAGCCTTGCTACCTGCATTCTAGCATCTTCAGGCTTACGTCTGTCACTCATCATGATCATCTGACTTGCAGGAGGAAATGCATATTACAGAATGATAAACTCATCCTTAAACTGGTAGTAAACGGCAGAAGAGGTCAAAGATCACTAAAAAAAGGTCCAGGAGACCAGCTCAAATGCTACGTTTTTGGGTCCAAAATCCCTCTTAGGGTAGAGAGGACTGAGTCTCCAAAGGCCAGTGCTAAAACCTTGTGAAGATTTTGAAGGCTTACTGGCAAGGAGTCCCAGGGCATCTCTGATTGGCTTGATTTAGTTTCTGTATTTATAGAATTTTATGGGTGAATCACCAGAGTCGCCTGTTTGAGAGGGAAGCTTAGTCTCCTGACACAGTTGGACTTTTAGTTCTCTTTGCCCCATATGTCTGTTTAGCAATGTCACTTAAACAAGTGATTAAAGTTTAAGGGGCTTGCTCATATCATTTCATTTAGACCTGTTTCTTGGGAAAGAAAAAGGACATTAGGTGAAAACTACATAAACCTGAGTAAATCAGGATATTTTGTGAGTAATAAGGTGTCAATCTTAATAGTGGATGTGACAAATACACTATAGTCATGTTAAGAAATCATGAAACAGGGGCCCGGGAGATAGCATGGAGGTCAGGCGTTTGCCTTTCATGCAAAAGGTCATGGGTTTGAATCCCGGTACCCCATATGGTCCCCCGTGCCTGCCAGGAGCAATTTCTGAGCATAAAGCCAGGAGTAACCCCTGAGCACTGCCGGGTGTGACCCAAAAACTAAAAAAAAAAGAAATCATGAAACAGAGTAGGAATTCTCTAATAGTCCACTCTCACAGCAGTAGGGCATTTGCCTTGCACACAGGCCAATCAAGGACGAACGGTGGTTCGAATCCCGGCATCCCATATGGTTCCCCAAGCCTGCCAGGAGTGATTTCTGAGTGCAGATCCAGGAGTAACCCCTGAGCACCACCAGGTGTGACCCAAAAAGTCAAAAGTTGATTTTAAAAAATACATAGAGGGACCAGAGCAATGCATAGGCCAATCCAGAACTGACCTGAGTTTGATCCCCGGCATCCCACACAATTCCCTGAGCCTGCCAGGAGATTTCTGAGCACAGAGCCAAGAGTAAAGCCTGAGCACTGCTAGCTATGGCCCCCAAACAAACAAACAAACAAAACAGAAATATAGAGGCCAGGGGCTGGAGCTGTAGCACAGCAGTAGCGTTTGCCTTGCATGAGGCTAACCCAGGTTAAACCTCAGTTCCATCCCCAGCATCCCATATGGTACCCCAAGGAATTTCTAGGTACCCCAGGAGCAATTTCTGTGCGCATAGCCAGGAGTAACCCTTGAGCATCACCAGGTATGGTCCAAAAAACCTAAATAAATAAATAAATAAGAAATATAGAGGCCAAAAGGATTTGGAGCTGAATGTTAGGTCATCTTCTACAAAAAAGTCCACTTGCGTCAGTGCTGTGATTCCTCAGTAGACTTAATTCCTATCCATCCTGCTGATCTGTATTTGATCTGACCAGCTCCTCCTATTATTTTTTTTTTTGGTTTGGTTTTTGGGCCACATACAGAGGTACTCAGGGGTTACTCCTGGCTGTCTGCTCAGAAATAGCTCCTGGCAGCCACGGGGGACCATATGGATATGGGACACCGGGATTCGAACCAACCACCTTTGGTTGCTTGCAAGGTAAACACCGCTGTGCTATCTCTCCGGGCCCTCTTCCCAGACTTCTTCTTTTTTTTTTTTTTTTTTTTTTTGGTTTTTGGGTCACACCCGGCAGTGCTCAGGGGCTACTCCTGGTTCCATGCTCAGAAATTGCTCCTGGCAGGCACAGGGGACCATATGGGGCATCGGGATTCGAACCAATGACCTTTTGCATGAAAGGTAAATGCCTTACCTTCATGCTATCTCCTGGGCCCCTTCCCAGACTTCTAATGCACTCAATTTACCTAAGGTTGAATTCTGTTCCTTGTAGTCCAAGATCTCACATCCCAATTCCTCAGCTCTCAACCTATGAGCTAAGACAGAAATTGAGATCAACAGCAACTCTACTTCTTGGATTATACTCTGAAGCCTAAAAACAAACTAGAGAGATATCCCTTGCAGGAGGATTCACAATAGCCAAAATCTAGAAGCAACCCAAATGTTCAAGAATAGATAAACCGGGGCCCGGGAGATAGCATGGAGGTAAGGCATTTGCCTTTCATGCAAAAGGTCATCGGTTCGAATCCTGGTGCCCCACATGGTCCCCCGTGCCTGCCAGGAGCAATTTCTGAGCATGGAGCCAGGAGTAACCCCTGAGCACTGCCGGGTGTGAGCCAAAAACCACAAAAAAAAAAAAAATAGATAAACCAGATAAACTCTGGTACATATTCTCAATGGAATACTACTCAGCCATAAGAGCATATAAAGCTATGTAGTTTGCTAATATGTAAAGAGACTTGAAGAGTATCATGCTAAGTGAAGCTAGTCACAGGGAGAGAGATCAACACAGAATGATCTCTCATATGTGTAATATAAAAGAAACATAATGTTATAAAAATTAATACCCAAAAACAATAGTAACAAAGAACATGAGAACTGATATTTGGTAGGAAACAAATCCCTTGAGGATGATGAAAGATGGGGAAGAGGGAGAAATGCTTATGGTGGAGAAAAACGTTCAACCAGGAATAGAATTGGGGGGAGGTGTTATGTATGAAATTATATCAGCAACAGTATTGTAAACCACATGCAAAAATGTATATATATTTTAAAAGTGACTCTTGCAGAAGCAGAATAGTGTGTAGGAGGAGGCAAATGGGCGGGGGGCGGGGGCATTGGGCATTGGTGGAAAGAAGTGGACACTGGTGAAGGGATTGGTGCTAAATATTGCATGCCTGAAGTGCAATCCTCATAACTTTGTAACTTCCTGGTGACTACATAAAAATGTCTTTAAAGGGGAGGAGTGATAGCACAGTGGTAGGGCATTTGCCTTGCACACAAGACAACACAGGACAGGCCCAGATTCAATCCCAGGCATCTCATATGGTCCCCTGAACCTGCCAGGAGTGATTTCTGAGCACAGAGCCAAGAGTAACTATTGAGAGCTGCCAGGTGTGGTCAAAAACAAAAACAAAAATATATATTAGGGGGCCGGGCGGTGGCGCTGAAGGTAAGGTGCCTGCCTTGCCTGCGCTAACCTAGGACGGACCGCGGTTCGATCCCCCGGTTCCCCATATGGTCCCCCGTGACTGCCGGAAGCGACTTCTGAGCGAATAGCCAGGAGTAACCTCTGAGCGTCACCGGATGTGACCCAAAATATACCAAGTGTTTTCGGAGAAGCTTTGCATTTAGCCTTTTTTTTTTTTCCTAATACAGCTCTATAGATAAGGTCCCTGACCTCATGGCAGACATCACTAATAGATGACTGAACTATTCTCTAGACATGAATGCAGAGTAATCAATTCTGTGGGTAATCCTCCCACAGTTCTCCTATCAACAAATACTCCATTTGTTTCCAGCTAAAAGCAGCAACTAGAAGTCCACAGCGGCTCTCAACTTCAGAGAAATACTTTCTTTTTTTTTTTTTGTTTGTTTGTTTGTTTTTGGGCCACACCTGGCAGTATTCAGGGGTTACTCCTGGCTCCATGCTCAGAAATAGCTCCTGGCAGGCACCATATGGCAGGGGACCATATGGGACACCGGGATTCGAACCAACCACCTTTGGTCCTAGATCGGCTGCTTGCAAGGCAAACGCTGCTGTGCTATCTCTCCGGGCCCTAGAGAAATGCTTTCAATGAAATAGGCAGTACATATCCTAAGTTGTCTATAAACACAAAGGATTAAGAAGCTACAAAAACCTGGTGCTGGAGCAGTGGTGCAAGCAGTAGGGCAACTGCCTTGTATGCACTAACCTAGGATAGACCACTGTTCGATCTCCCAGTGTTCCCATATGGTCCCCCAAGCCAGGAGCGATTTCTGAGCGCATAGCCAGGAGTAACCCCTGAGCGTCACTGAATGTGGCCCAAAAAGCAAAATAAATAAATAAATAAATAAATAAATAAATAAATAAATAAATAAATAAATGAATGAATGAATAAAATTTTAAAAAGAAGCTACAAAAACCCAACCCTTCTGCTTCAAGGTGGGACCAAACTTGCTTTATACTCCAGCACCCACAAAGGACTTGGCTGAAGCTCGCTTACAGCTGAGTCCACATATTCCATGAAGCTTCTTTTCTCTCACCCTATCTGACTTCTCTCCCTCATTTTCTCCAGAGAATCCTTCCTCCTTCCAAACCTAAGACATGAGACACAGACTCTTTCTCAACCCGGGAGTATTGCAGTTACTACCAACATCTGAGCTGACATAGGAAGTGAAAGTTTTTTACCTCTCTATTGGATTAATCCTAACAAATAGGAGAAATTATGCCAGCCAAGATGTATGCCAACAGAGCCAGAAGCCAAAATGATCTTCCCATTTCACCATTGACCCCTGCAAAGCAAAAGAAAATATACAACCTGACTCTTTGTAGAGACACTAAGTTGAAGTCTGGCTTGAGGCCCTCCCTGTCTGGCTATATTTCTTCTTCCTCAGTTTACCATCCAATAAAGTGTTTTAATGGAAAGGATGTCTTTAGGGCAAATTGGGGATGGTGAGGTTGAAGAGATAGTTGGTAGGGTACTTTCCTTGCACATGGCAGACCAGGGTTTGATTCCTGTCATCCCATATTGTCCCCTGAGCACTACCCACCAGGATTGGTCCCTGAGTGCAGAGCCAAGAGTTAGCCCTGAGCACAACCCGTGTGGCCCAAAATATTTTTAATAGGAAAGGTGAAGTCAAGAGGTAAAGTCAGGGCTGGAGCAGTGGTGCAGTGGTCGGGCATTTGCCTTGCATGCGGCTGACCTAGGACAGACTGCTGTTCGATCCCCCCGGTGTCCCATATGGTCCCCCAAGTCAGGAGCAATTTCTGAGCCCATAGCCAGGAGTAACCCCTGAGTGTTACCAGGTATGGCCCAAAAACCAAAAACCAAAAAAAAAAAAAAAAAAAGAGGTAAAGTCATTTTCAAGCAACTATCATGCCTAAAAGCAGAAAGCATTCCATGGTTATGGGAGCTCTAATTCAGGAGTAGGTGCTCTTAAAAGCATTCCTCCTAGTTACATCGAGAAAATGCCTGCAGTTGGACATCTCTTTGTTACTAAATATAACCTTGCTGTTTTTCATTCTATAATTTAATCCCAGCTGATTTTTACACATACACACACAAATACACACACATTGGTTAGGAAATATATGGTTGCTAAAATATCAACCCCAAATAACCGTAGTCAAAAAATATTTACCTTGGGGCCAGAGCTTTAGTATAGGGGGTAGGGTATTTGTCTTGCATACAACTGACCCTGGTTCAATTTCTGGCATCCCCTATGGTCCCTGGAGCCTACTGGGAGAGATTCCTGAATGCAGAGCCAGGAGTAAGCTTGAGCATAACCAGGTGTGCCTCCTCCCAAATTTTTTAAATACTTATCTATGGACCAGAGTAATATATACAATGGGAAGGGTATTTGCCTTGCTCACAACTGACCTGCGTTTGATCCGTGACATCTCATATGGTCCCCCAAGTCTACCAGGAGTAATTTCTGAGCAAACAGTTAAGAGTAAACACAAGTGCTACAGGGTATGGTCCAAACACAAACAGGCAAACAAAAAACAAACAAGAAAATAATACTTTTTTTCTGTGAAGGTACAGGATGTTGTAGCTTTATGTCACAGATGCTGAATGGGTTCAAATTCCTGGCACCCTGTTGATTTGTTATCCCTGGACCATTGTCACTTTGATCTATAGCTGATCCATCACAACTCCATTTTTCAGGCAGCTAGGAGTAAAGTTAGAAAGAGAAGGGGCATCTTTCCCTTTTTCCCAAGAGTACAATATGTATATCACTTTGGTTTACATTGCACTGATAAAAGAATTAGATGCACAACCACACCTAGCTGCAAATGAGTTTGGCATACGATAGAGTGATAGACACAGCTAAAATGTTCTCATCCTGGGTCTGGAGAGAGTTCAAGAAGAGGATGCTTGCAGTCAACATGGATTCGAGCCTCAGCAACCCTGTGAACTACCAGGAGTAGTTAGTTAATTTATTCCTGGACAGATCCAGGAATAACCTCTGAACATTTACAGATTACAGATGTGACCCCACCAAAAGGGAAAAAAAAAACACTTTAAAAAATCATCTAAGGGAGCAGGTGAGGTGGCGTGAGAGGTAAGGTGTCTGCCTCGCAAGTGCTAGCCAAGGAAGGACCACGGTTCAATCCCCGAGTCCCATATGGTCCCCTCAAGCCAGGGGCAATTTTGAGCGCTTAGCCAGGAGTAACCCCTGAGCATCAAATGGGTGTGGCCCGAAAAACCAAAATAAAAAAAATCTAAGGGTCAGAGCGATAGCACAGTAATAGGGCATTTCACATAGTTGACCTGAAAGAGACCCAGATTTGATCCCTGGCATCCCATATGGTCCCCTAAGCCTTCCAGGAGTGATTTCTGAGTGTAGAACCAAATGGTTCTCCAAGCCTGCCAGGAGTGATTTCTGAGTGCAGAACCAAGAGTAACTTCTGAGCACCACCAGGTGTGGCCCAAACTAACCCCCCAATTATCTAGAATTAGTAAATCCCCTTGCGAAGAGAGAAGAGAATGGATACTAGGGAGAAGTGGGTCAGGTTCTTTCTTAGTAAATGCTCTAATCAAGACTGCATCACAATATAGCCTTCTTGAGCATAATCTATCAGTTCTTGAAAACTGACTTTCAGCAAAATAACATACAACAAAAACATTACATCATTTTGCTCAGTGGTGAACAGATTTATTTTCTTCATCAATGTTAAGATAAGGCAATGTGGAACCAGAGAGATAGTACAGGGGTTAAGGTTCATGCCTTATATGCCACCATCCCTTACATTGCATGGTCCCCAAACATCATCAGGAGTGGCTTTGGAGGCTTCCTAACTGAACACTATTTTAGTGATATAGATAATCTCTGGCACTATAATTTATTACCTCTAGACTCTCACCAGTCTGTTGGCCAAGAATTCCTTAGTAGCAGCCCCAAACTTGAACACTACTTGAAAATAGAACATGACCCACCCCACCTCACCTCTGCCATAAAATGAAAGAGATAAAACAATATTATTGGAGAAACTGCCTCACCCTTCATTCTACTTCCTCTGTGTCTCTCCCTGTTACCAGTTTTCAGAACTCAATCCTTGCCCAGAGTGACCTCTTCCCTTTATCATTCTCATAGTGGTCCCTTAGTGATCCCATAGTGGTCCCTTCCCTGGCCAATCCCCCTTACCTACTCAGGGCCAGTTCTCCTACCCTTCCATCACTAACAAAGTTATTCATGATTGAGTATCTGATATACAATGTTCCAGCACCAATACTTTTACTAGAGTCCATTTCCCTCCACCAGTATCCCCAGTTTCTCTCTCACTCTCCTTGGTCTTAACCAAATACTTCAGAATTCAAGCAAGGAAGAGAGAGCCTGAATCCCACTCCTGTGCCCTTCTAGTTCCCTCAGGTGCGATGCAGAATTAAAATCCTCCCGAGTCAGTCAAATGTGGAGCCATATTGGAATCATGGAGACTCCATCTTACTGCTCACCGCCATATTGGAACTGCTGAATGACTCAGCAGCCTGACTCAGCAATTTGCCATTTTCTCCTTGTCAAGAGACCATCTGCTCCTGGTTATGAAAGAACTCGCCCACACTGCTGCCAACTGCCTCAAGATACTTGGCAGCCAGTGATGAAAGGACAAATGAGCCTAAGAACCAGTCCAAAAGTTGCAAAGCAAGTAACCTAAACTTAGACCTTGCCCTCACTTTAAAAATTCCCCATGTAGGGCCAGGAAGATGCCTCAGAGGTCAGACCTCAGGACTAGAGCTTTGTGTCAGGAGTCCTGGGTTCAAGCCCCAGAAACATGGTCAGAGGAGTAGAGATATTACATGGGGTACTGGTTTCACATGAAACTAATCCAATTCTGGCATATGGTCCCTTGAGCACCACCAGATGTGGCTCAAACCTATCCCAATCACACCCCCAAAAATATCCCTTTAACAAAGACTGATGAGGCCTGAGTTAGTCCTAAACTGGCAATCAACAATGACGATAATAGTATTTTTTTTCACTTGAATCTATTCTTGTAAACATTATATATGTTCAGAGGCAAGGCTTATGTTCTTTTTCAAGAAGTAAAGCCTTTTTATACAGTAAAAATAAAATTTAATTAGGGCTGGTAAGTACAGCAAGTAAGATGGTTGCCTTGAAGCAGCCAGCCAGGTTTGATCCCTGAAAATCTGTATGGTCTCCCAAGTACCACCAGGATCAATTCCTAAATTAAGAGACAGGAGTAAACACTAAACATGATCAGGTGTGCCTTGCCCCCTCCAGAAAAACCCAGTTCATCTAAAAAGGAATATATGCATGCAACCAATCCAGTGTTAGATCCCTAGCACTGCATATGGTTCCCTGCTTGTCACCCGAAGTGATCCCTGGGTACAGAACCAGGAGTAAGTCCTGAGCATCATCAGTGTAGCCCAAAATACAGTAATAATTACAATAAAATAAAATCCCAACTCACTGTTTATAGAGTTCCCAACTTACAATTAAGAATATGAGGAGGAGGGGCCGGGCGGTGGCGCTGGAGGTAAGGTGCCTGCCTTGCCTGTGCTAGCCTAGGACGGACCGTGGTTCGATACCCCGGTTTCCCATATGGTCCCCCAAGCCAGGATCGACTTCTGAGCGCATAGCCAAGAGTAACCCCTGAGCGTCACTGGGTGTGGCCCAAAAACCAAAAAAAAAAAAAAGAATATGAGGAGGCAGGGCCTGAGAGATAGCACAGCATAGGGTGTTTGCCTTGCAAACGCTGAACCCAGGATGAACCCAGGTTTGATCCCTGACATCCCATATAGTTCCCTGAGCCTTCCAGGAGTGATATCTGAACACAAAGCCAGGAGGGACCCCTGACCGCCGCCAGGTGTGGCCCAAAACAAACAAACAAAATAAATGTGAGAGCGACATCATAAAAATGGGAGGGGTATTAAAAATGTGTGTGAAGGGACCAAAAAGATAATACAGCATGTAGGGCTTTTGCTTTGTATGCAACAGATGTTTTGAACCCCAACACTCTATATGGTCCCCCAAGCACTGCCAGGAGTGATTCCTGAACACAAAGAAAGGAATAAGTCCTGAGCACCACCAGGTTGCCCCCCACCCCAGAAAACCAAAATATTATTTGTGACTAAGGAGCTCTTCCAGTGGTATTCAGACAGCACTAGAGGTCACCAGGGTCCATTGGTGGGACTCAGGAACCAAATGGGGTGCTGGAATTAGGATGGAGACCAGTCGCGTATGCAAGCCAAGTGCCTTATCCCCAGTACTTTCTCCTCGTTCTGATTTTGTTCTTTTCACTCCTCTCTCTCTCCTCTCTCTCTCTCTCTCTCTCTCTCTCTCTCTCTCTCTCTTGCCGTGTCTCAGGCTCTATCTCTGTCTCTGCCACCTCTTTTCTCTCTCCCCTAACCCCTGCTGACTCTTCCTTTCCCCATCTTTTTCTACTTGGCAAGTCCCAAATTCTTTGCTCAAAGTAGCTTCTGCTGAAGACACAATTCCTCAAAGTCAAGGGCTGCCAGTCTGCAGCACCCCAAACGTGACTTTTGCCCCAGAGCCATTTCAACTTCTGTATCTCTCTTCTGGGATTTGAATTTCATTAAAATGGTGAACCCGGGGCCGATGAGGTGGTGCAAGAGGTAAGGTGTCTGCCTTGCAAGCGCTAGCCAAAGAAGGACCGAGGTTCGATCCCCTGGCGTCCCATATGGTCCCCCCCCCAAGCCAGGGGCAATTTCTGAGCACTTAGCCAGGGGCAATTTCTGAGTATCTAATGGGTGTGGCAAAAAAATAATAAACAATAAAACAGTGAAGCCAGGGAGGGAAAAGCAATAGCACACAGAGAAGGGTGTATGCCTTGCACACAGCTGACCCGAATTCGATCCTGGCATCCCATATGGTCACTAGAGCACCAGGAGTGATTTCTGAGCACATAGCCAGGAGTAACCCCTGAGAGTCACCAGGTGTGGCCCAAAAGGTGGTGGTGGTGGTGAAGGAGGAGGAGGAGAAGGAAGAAGAAGAAGAAAGAAGAAGGAGGAGGAGAAGAGAAGAAGATAAAGAGAAGAAGAAGAAGAAGAAGAAGAAGAAGAAGAAGAAGAAGAAGAAGAAGAAGAAGAAGAAGAAGAAGAAGAAGAAGAAGAAGAAGAAGAAGAAGAAGAAGAAGAGAAGAGGAGGAAGAGAAGAAGAAGAAGAAGAAGAAGAAGAAGAAGAAGAGAAGAAGAAGAAGAAGAAGAAGAAGAAGAAGAAGAAGAAGAAGAAGAAGAAGAAGAAGAAGAAGAAGAAGAAGAAGAAGAAGAAGAAGAAGAAGAATCATCTTGATCTTTGTTCCTTCCTGGCTGGGCTGGAAGGGGGATGGATCCTATAGGATGCTGGAGATTAAATCTGGGGCAGCACCGTGCAAGACAAGTGCCCTTCCTCTCTTTGCCCTGGAAAGCTTGAAATTTCCTCAAAGTCATATCTTAGCTCCACAGCATACATATGCTCTGTACCTTCTTTTTTTTTGGGGGGGGGGTTACACCCAGCAGTGCTCAGGGGTTACTCCTGGCTCCATGCTCAGAAATTGCTCCTGGCAGGCACGGGGGACCATACGGGGCACCGGAATTCGAACCGATGACCTTTTGCATGAAAGGCAAACGCCTTACCTCCATGCTATCTCCCAGGCCCCGCTCTGTACCTTCTTGCACTAGTCCTCTGCAACCCAACTTTCTTTGGACTTGAAATGAAAACCCATTTTTCTGGAAGACTTTCCTTCTTCCATGCAGAAAGTGGAGTAAGTTTGGAGTTAGGGAATGTGTGTTGGGGGCCACTAACAGTCCTCAAGGAATCATTTGGCCTCAGGGATCAAAGTGAGACAGACCAAATGCAAATCAAGTGCCTTAACCCTGGTGCTATCTCTTCAACTCCCAGAGCAAAATTTAAAAGAAGAGGGGCCAGACCTGGGGCCAAAGCGGTGGCACAGCAGTAGGGCGTTTGTCTTGCACATGGCTGACCTAGGAGGACCACAGTTCGATCCACCAGCATCCCATATGGTTTCCCACATCATGAGCAATTTCTGAGCGCATAGCCAGGAGTAACCCCTGAGCGTCACCGGGTGTGGCCCAAAAACAAAACAAAACTTGGGGGCCGGGCGGTGGCGCTGGAGGTAAGGTGCCTGCCTTGCCTGCGCTAACCTAGGACGGACCGCAGTTCGATCCCCCGGTTCCCCATATGGTCCCCCGTGCCTGCCAGGAGCGACTTCTGAGCGCATAGCCAGGAGTAACCCCTGAGCGTCACCAAAAACCAAACCAAACCAAAACAAAACAAAAAAACAAAACAAACAAAAGAGGGGCCAGAATGATCTGGTATGGCAGGTAGAGTATGTGCCTTGCACACCACCCACCAGGGTTTGATCTCTGGCATCCCATGGGGTCCTCTGAGCACCACTGAGTGATTCCAGAGTGCAGAGGCAGGAGTAAGCCCTGAGCATCTCCGGGTGTGGTCCCACTTACTCAGACAGACACAAAAGAGAATATCCATCTCTCAATCCATTTGCCATATCATATGTGTGGCTTGGGTTTTCTCCTGCGGTCACTTTGACATTTCCTCTTTTCTGCCCGCTGTATCCCACTGAGCAACAGCAGCAAAAACCATCCCGGACCAGAACTTAAATGAGCCCGGGTGGGGTGTCAGGCACGGAGCAGGGCCAGCAAAATCCTACGATGCCGTTTCCAGGGCAACAAGGACAGGGTCTCCGCTCTGAAGGGGACCTCCCAGAATGCAGCCCCCAAGGAAGTGCGAAGGCGGGGAGAGCTACCCAGCAGATGAAGATGACCTGACGTTACCTGGCCCATAGATGGCCTTTCCCTGCAAGGCTTCTCGTCTTCTGCATACGTGCAGAAAGGACCAAACAAATTTGGGAGTAAAAATCAGTGAAAAAACAGCTAGAGTCCCTCAGTGTTTGAGCATGAAGGAGTCACAGGGTTCCCAGGGGAGAAAAGAAGCATTTTGGCCACCCAAGAGGGGCGGATTATTACTGCATGTGGCTGGGGGTAGTTGTGGGGCAAGGGCATACCTGTGCCACTAGCTTGGCACAGAGACTGTAAGTTCTATGAACACCTTGCACTGGGGTGTTCAAATCAGGATGCAGGGGCGAGGAAAGGGCCAACTCTGATGAACCAAATTTGCAAAGTCTGAACCTTGGGACCCTCTCCTCGCCCTCTCCTCATGTGTTTGAGATCTTCACTAAGCTTAAGTTACCCATCACTCTGTGCCAGTTTCCAGTTCACCCAGACCTGAGTACCATGAGGTGTAACACTGACAGGCAATAGAGCCACTGATTTTTGCTCACATCTCTTTTGTTTCGTTGTTTTGGAGTCCCTGTTTGATGGTGCTCATGGGGTACTTCTGACTCAGTGCTCAGAGAACCATGCCTTGTGTATTTTAAGTTTGTGCTCAGCATATTGTTCTCTCTCTCTTTCTCTCTCTCTCTCACCTCTGGTTCCTTCCTTCTTTCTTTCCCTTCCTTCCTTCCTTCCTTTCTTCTTTTTCTTTCTTTCTTTCTTTCTCTTTCTTCTTTCTTTCTCTTTCTTTCTTCTTTCTTTCTTTCTTTCTTCTTCTTCTTTTCTTTCTCTTTCTTTCTCTTTCTTTCTTTCTTTCTTTCTTTCTTTCTTTCTTTCTTTCTTTCTTTCTTTCTTTCTTTCTTTCTTTCTTTCTTTCTTTCTTTCTTTCTTTCTTTCTTTCTTTCTTTCTTTCTTTCTTTCTTTCTTTCTTTCTTTCTTTCTTCCTTTCTTTCCTACACCCAGAAATGCTCAGGGGTTACTCCTGGCTCTACACTCAGTAATTACTCCTGGCAGTGCTTGGGAGATTATATGGGATGCTGGGGATTGAACCTGGGTCAGTTGCCTGCAAGGCAAATGCCCTACCTTCTGTACAATCTAAAAAGTGTCCTACGATCTGTACTATCTATCTTCTTGCTCTGAAATGAATATTCTTGTGGTTGGTTTAAGGGCCACACCTGGTGGTACTCAGGGACTACTCCCAGCTCTGTGCTCTGGGGAGAGAGTCACTCCCCTACAATGCCTGGGATCAAGTCCAAGACTCCTGCATAAAAAAAAAAAAAAAAAAAATTTTAAATAGCATGTGCACAGCCCCCAGGGCAAATTCACCTCCATGAATATTCTTGCTGAGACACTGTTAATCAGAGGTACTGCTAAATGGAGCATTTACCTGCCCCTGGGGTTCATTCCAGCTGGAATTCTAGAACCTCTCCAATATCTTTTAGACAGAACCCGCCTGCTGTAATGGTTAATTAAGCAGCAGCCTTGGCTCCTCAGACGAGTTGCCTCCCATCACTGCATCCCACCTGGGGTCTCTCATTTCTCTGACTGTTGTGGAGCGAATCAAATTTCATATGGAGTGTGGGTGTCCTATCCCTGGTGATAAATCAAGTTTGGGGGAGGTTGGTTTGGGGGGCCACACCCAGCAGTGCTCAGGCTTTATTCCTGGCTCGGCACCCGAGGATCACTCCTGGCAGTGCTCAGAAAGGCATATGGAATGCTGAAGACCAAACCCGGATCAGCCACATGCAAAGCAAGCAACTCCCTGCATACTGTCTTTCCAGTTCCCCAATGAACTTAGTTTTTCATTGTAAATTCAGGCTTGATTAAAACAGCAAAATCCAGGGCTTGGAAGAAAATTCATTGAATAAAGTTCTTGACTTCAGCAGCCAGCACTGCATAAGGGTCCCCAAGCACAGAGCTATGAGTAAGCCTTGAGCACTGCTGGGTGTGACCCAAACCCCACCCACCCCCCCACACCCCCAAAAAAAAAAGAAAACAGCAAAACTTACCCTTTTGCTTTCACCAGATTCTTTGAATCTGGTACAATTCCTATAAACGTTTCCAGTCTCCTCTTCTCCTTTGATGAAGAAGGAAGTTGAGGCAGGGAACTGGGGATATATGTGTGAATTTAGTGACACATGAGGATGCATATACCAAGGTCCAACCCCAGGATTCCCCTGCATTCTATTGAATATGATATTTTGAGCCACACCAGGCAATGTTCAGAGGTTACTCTTGGCTCTGCACTCAGCAATTACTCCTGGCAGTTCTCAGGGGTCCATGTAGGATGCTAAGGATCAAACCCACATCAGCCAGTGCAAGTTAGTATCTTACTAGCTCTGCTGTATTATCTCTCCAGCCCCATGAATAGTTATTGAACGCACCATTCATAGAAAGAAGCTTAAAAAGTAGGCTTTAAGGTTTTGCAGAAAGTTTTTATCTGGGGGACTGAGTGATAGTACACAGGGTTGGCTGTTTACCTTGCAAACCACCATCCCGGGCATTCCATTTGGTACCCCCAAGACCTTCCAGGAGTGATCCCTGAGCACTGAGACAGAGAAACTTTGAGCACCACTAAATTCGCCCCCGAAATCAAAACAAACACAAATTTTTTGTTTTGTTTTGGCTTTTGGACCACACCCGGCTGTGCTCAGGGGTTACTCCTGGCTAGGTACTCAGAAATCACTCCTGGCAGACTTGGGGGACTCTATGGGGTGTTGGGGATTGAACCCAGGTTGGCCACGTGCAAGGCAAACGCCCTCCCCACTGTTCTATCATTCTGGCACCAAACACAAGTTTTAATCTGCCAGGTTTTTTTTTTCTTTTTTTTTATGTCATAGAGAATATGACCTTCTTCAGTTTTTCCAAAGGAGGAAATGGCATTTGGAGAACTGAAGCTTTAAGAACCAGATTTATTAAACAGGAAATTAGAATAACACTCAGTCTGACACTCACAGAGCCAAAGCATTAGTACAGTGGGGAGGGCATTTGCCTTGTAAGGGCAGACCCAGGTTTGATCCCCGGTATCCCATATGACCTCTCAAGTCGACCAGGAATGATTCCTAAGTACAGAGCCAGGAGTAAGTAACTCCTGAGCACTGCTAGTGATGGCCCAAATTTCCCCTCTAAAATCAGACAGTCTGATACTCCTGGCTTGGCAACCACAAAGGTGGGACCAAAAACCTTCAGGTCTCAGAAAGCCTGGGAAAGGGGCTTGGTGATGAAACTGACATGTGACAACATTCAAAAGACATAAAGACATTGAAGAAAATACCAATAACTTCCCAGGGCTGGAGTCAAATCACAGGGAGCTTCAGTAATCCTGGGTAACACAGATTGTAGGCAAGTGAGGGGGTTCACTAGGCATTATCTGAATCACAGCTGAGGGGTCTGAGGGGTCAGGATGACAGGATGAAACTCCAGGTGAATATGAAGTCAGCAAGTTCCTGGCTGCAGCGAATATTTATGTGGTGAACCGCGCCCTCTTGAGGCCTGATGCAGGAAAACCCTCCAACAGAGGGAGAATAAGGAGGAGTTTGTAGGGATGGTCTCAGACCCCAAGCTGGCAGAGCAAGGCGACAATGAAGGAGCTCTTGAGAGACCGACATTTATGGACAAGTAGGTGAACGTCCGGATCAGGGGGTGACGCTAGGGGTCTGATCCCAGAGCCTCAGAAATCCTCAGAAGAACATGAGTGAGATCCACCTACGGGACATCCTGGACTCATGATCCTGCTGTACAGTAAATGGCTTAAGATGCCTCCCACAGACCTTGTGAAAAGGCTGTTTTGGGGGGAGAGCAGGGCTGCTCCAGCAGAACTTTACACCTCAAATAATCTCTCCAGAGCCCTCCCCCCCACCTAACCCATACTTAGGAACCAATTATTTTGGCCATTCCCAGCAGTGCTGAGGGATTGGTGGGCAGTTTCTGCCTTGTTACTCCAGGTACGGTATGATCTTGGGGGTCAAACCCAACCTACTTCATGGGCTGCCTCAAGTTCAAAGTGCAGGACCAGAGCAATAACACAGTGGGGAGGGCATCTGCTTTGCACGTGGCAGACCCGGGTTCAATCCCTGGCATCCCAACCACCACCGGGAATTTTGAGGTGTGACTCAAAAGCAAAGCAAAGCAAACAAATAAAAACAAAACCACCATGATTCAATGTTAATATGTACCTAAAATACTACTGTGAAAGATATGTAAGCCATTACGATCAAAAAAATTGTGTTTTAATCAGAAATGTTCTTTGACTTGCATGTATTATTATATTAATTATATTACATTATATGTGATGTTACTATATTATGTTAGTTCACCTCAATATTTTAATCAATTTTGTCTATTGAATAATTCTTACAATAAAAAATATATAGCCGGCGAGGTGGCGCTAGAGGTAAGGTGTCTGTCTGCCTTACAAGCGCTAGCCAAGGATAGGACCAAGGTTTGATCACCCAGCGTCCCATATGGTCCCCCCAAGCCAGGGGCAATTTCTGAGCGCGTAGCCAGGAGTAACCCCTGAGCATCAAATGGGTGTGGCCCGAAAAAACAAAAAAAATAAATAAATAAATAAATATATATATATATATATATATATATATATATAAAGACAAGAAATACAAAGTAAAAAATAGAAAAAATAATAAATAGAAAATTAATGGGAAAAAAAAAACACCAAATTGCATCTCTGGGGTACAGCAGGTAGTGGCCAGCTCAGGTTCAAACCCAGCATCACCTATGGTAAGGAGAAACCCCAAGCACAAGCACAGAGCAAGCAATAAACCCCAAGCACCATCTGAAAGAGTGGCCTGAAAAGGTAAAGTCAGTTCACCCCTTCCTGCCCCATCAAGGGGCTTTTGACCAAAGGAAGCTCCAGTTTCCCAGAGGTCCTGAAGTATAAGAGCCCAGGCTCTGGCCTGCTTGTCTGAATCAACAGAGGTAAAAGGTTCCCATGGCTTGTCTCCTTATTCACAGGTATCTGAACTGCATCAAAATTCAACCTTGTATCTCATTTGTGAATTTTTTGTTTGTTTTGAGGGATTTTGTTTTGTGTTTTGGCTTTGGGGTCATACCTGGGGTGCTCAGGGGTTTCTCCTGGCTCCGGGCTTAGGAATCACTCTCAGCAGGCTCAGGGAACCAATATGGGATGCTGAGGATTGAACAAGGTGAGAACCCTCCCTGCCGTGCTAGGGCTCCAGCCCCTAGTCTCATTAGGTTTTTGTTTGCTTTTCACACACCACCCTTACCAATTCCAAGAACTTATTAAATTTAGCTAAGAAAAAAAAATGATATAAAGTATTTTTAACTCGAGGTGGGAGGAGGAAGGAGAATGATCACAGTTGGGTAATTATACATGGAAATGAGCTCAATTTGGTGATTTTTTTTCCCCTCTGATTCCTGTATACACGGTGAACCCTCCGACCTACCCCCACACCACAGCACCCTGGGGAGAAGGGGGCATTTCTTCATCTTTCTGTGAAGTCTGAGATATGAAAATACTTATTGAGTATTGAGAATACTTAGGGATAAAATGTTTGCTTCTAGGGCCATGAGAGATAGCACAGTGGTAGGGCATTTGCATTGCATGCAGACGACCCAGGACCAATGGTAGTTCAATTCCCGGCATCTCATATGGTCCAATGCCTGCCAAGAGTGATTTCTGAGCACAGAGCCAGGAGTAACCCCTGAGCGTCGTCGGGTGTAGCCAAAAACCAAAAAGGAAAAAAAAAAAGTTTGCTTCTCTGCTGGATTCGAGGTAATTTTTTCTCCATTTACCCCCATAACTGTACAGAGCCAAAGGGAGAAAGGACGGTCTCTTCATTCACAATGTTCACTGCCTCCTTGTCCAAGCTCCCAGAATGAGTGGGGTTCTGTTGGAAAGGGTCCTGGAAACTGGAGCCAGGATGTGGTGAAGTGTAAGATGAAGTGTAAGATGCAATCAACCCCAAACAACGGTGTTCTCATCTTCCTCTTTCCCATAAATCTCTCTTTTGGTATGTAAAAGCCCACCTGGATTACCTGACCTTCCCCCTGCTGATATTGAGAATTAGCTTTAATAAAGAAGGAAAAGTTCTGGCATTTGGGCTCAGCCGGAGAGTTGGAGGCAAAGGCCATGGATACCATGATCATTCTTTCCTGACTGGCTTGGTTGATTATTTCTTCACTGATACCCTGCTTCTTTAGACTTGGCTTAGTGAGGTTTAGAAATATGGTAACTGGGGTGATCTCACCACTCATGGATTTTCACTTTACAGTGAAGTACATGGCTGAGTCTGGCTGAGACCTCTAGCACCACTATGGGGAAAAGGGGTAAAAAATAAAATGATAGCTACCTCCCTTTCTCCTCCCTCTCTCCCTCTTACTCCTTTTTCTTTCCCTTTCCCTCTCTTCTCCTTTTCTTCCTCTCCCTCCCTCTCCTTTCCCTCTCTTCTTCTTCCTCCTTCTCTCCCTCTCTCCCCCTCCCTATCCCTCCCTCTCCCTTTCTCTCGCCTGCCCCTTCTCCCTCCCTGTCCCTCTCCTCCTCTCTCCTTTCCTCTCCCTCTCCCTGTCACTTTCTCTCTCCCTCCCCCTCCCTCCCTTCCTCCTCTCTACTCCCTTTCTCTCTCCCTCTCCTTTCTTCTTTCCCCCCTCCCATGCCCTCTTTCTCTCCCACTCTCTCCCTCTCCTGCACTATCTTTCTCATCTAAAAAGAGACAAAAAAGAAAAAAAAAGAAAACTAGTAAAGTACAGCCATCCTGAAATGATTGAGGAATGATGAATGGGAGGGATTTTACCATTCTATTATTCAGTAATGCCTGGGTCCAAACCACAGACCTCACACATCCAAAACACATGTGCAAATTTCACCCAGAGCTACTTTCTAGGTTTCCCACCCCCCAAATTACTTCTTTGTTGTTGTTGTTGCTATGTGTTTATTTATATTTTGGGTCACACCCAGCATTGCTCAGTGGTTACTCCTGGTTCTGCACCCAGGAATTACTCCTGGTGATGCTCAGGGAATCGCATAGGGTACAGGTATTGAACATAAGTAGAGTGCATACAAGGCAAGGGCTTTACCCACTGTGCTGTCTCTTCAGCAACCCCATTCACCACCCAATTACTTCTGATGGAGAAATCAGGATATCCCATAGGTGGCAAAGAGGCCCTAGAAAGACAGCCAGGAATTTGAGTGTTAATAGACCAGAGAAATAGAACAGTGAGTAGGGTCTGTATTTGCTTTGCAGGCAGCCAACCTAGATTTAATCCCCAGGAACCCATATGGTCTCCTGAGTACAACTAGGAATGATTCCTGAGTATAGAGCTAGAAGTAAGCCCTAAACAATGCCAGATATGTCCTCAAAATAAATTAATTTTAAATGATCAATACTTTCTCTAGAGGACAATAGCTGTTCATGAGGGAATAAGTCTCTTGGGCCCTGAACTCCCAAAGCAATGTGGGGTTGTGGGTCCCAGATGCTGAATGCAGCCCAGCCCAGAAACAATGCAAGAAAATTGGTACAGGCCCTGAGAGATAGCATATCGGCGTTTGCCTTGCAAGCAGCCAATCCAGGACCAAAGGTGGTAGCTTCGAATCCCAGTGTCCCATATGGTCCCCTGTGCCTGCCAGGAGCTATTTCTGAGCAGACAGCCAG
>PVKC010006356.1:0-31314 GCA_004027635.1 Crocidura indochinensis | reverse complement strand
TTGCTTTAGCAACCCCGGGGTGGGGGGGGGCAGTAGGGGAGAGGATATGGGAACTAGGATGGGAACTGAGGTGGACGAAGGACTTTTTGGTGATGGGAGTTCCCCTGATTTTATGTTAATTTGTACCTAAAATATGATTGCCAACGATATGTAACCCAACATGTTTAAAAAATAAAAATTATATTAAGAAAAAAACAAAAAAAATTAAAATTTGGGGGCCAGAGAGATAGCATGGAAGTAAGGCATTTGCCTTGCATGCAGAGGGTTGGTGGTTCGAATCCCATATGGTTTGGCATCCCATATGGTCCCCTAAGCCTACCAGGAGCGATTTCTGAGCATAGAGTCAGGAGTAAACCTTGAGCATTGCTGGGTGTGACCCAAAAACCAATAAAATGAAATAAAATAAAATTTGAATCACCTTTGATTCCCTTCTTTTTTTATACCATCTGGTTTTATCTAGACTTCTAAATGAAGAATGGTTTATTTATGGCTGATAACTTTAGAGCATTTTAAGGCACAATTGTCCTCATCCCAATCACCTTTGTATCTCATGTAGATA
The DNA here is from genome assembly GCA_004027635.1 of Crocidura indochinensis. Lineage (NCBI taxonomy): Eukaryota > Metazoa > Chordata > Mammalia > Eulipotyphla > Soricidae > Crocidura > Crocidura indochinensis. Next base: position 30,755 of record PVKC010006356.1, on the reverse strand, counting down.
CTGAATAATTCTGTCCTTTTGCCTAGGCTTCAGCTCCCTCCTGTGCTCCCACCATCACTGCAAACAGTTATTCTGTCTTCAAAACCTTTTGGTAGCTTCCCTAAACCTAAAACATAGATTCCTATAGTGTCCAGAATAATCCTATGTGGTCTGGCCTTTGTGTGTCTCATATCATATTTTGTTATTTTACTCTACCCCTGACTCAATCCATTGCAGCTATAGTAACTTTTCTCTTCTTCCTACACAAGGTCATTGCCCTACTCACTCTCACTGTTGGCAGTGGTCTTCATTAGCATTTACATGCCTGCTCCCCTATAGTTAGCAAGGTTCCCTTGGGCAAAAAAATAATATAGATATATGGTTGAATTCCTATTGATTAAATATCTCTAGAGACTGATATAAATTACACCAAGTATACTAACTACATCATTTTAGATCTCTTTATTTACATATGCGTGTATATGAGTTTGTGATCATCCAGATATATAGAAATCATGGATTTATTTTGAAGAAGTGAATTATGTGGTTGCATGGGCCAACAAATTCAAAATTTTTTCAGCAAAATGCTAAGCTTAATATTTAGGTCAGCGTTTATATTACACTCTTAAGTAGGAAGTCCTCAAGCAGGATAGCAGGCAAGAAACTCAGAGAAAGCTCTCCATGTTCTTAGTATTGAGTTAAATTAATACTTTTTAAGAACTCATAAGTCATTTTACTGCTTTGATTAGTATCCACTACATAATAAATAGAAATATGATTTACACAGAATGTCCTGACTATAAATATAATCTATATGGTAATTATTTCACAGAAAAATATAGAGGAGTGTTTCTCCAAGCAATTCCATAACATAACTTCAGCCAAGTTGGGCCTTTCACTGACAACTCTATGGAAGTTATAACTCCTTTCCACCAGGGAGTTATTGTCATCATTTTACCTTTTTCTTCATAACACTTTCATTAGAGTAGCCTGTCTCCTTAGAGTAAAATCCTTCATCATACAAGATTCTGCCCATTATTTTAATGAGTACCTCCAAATGTCTAATGGAGGATTTTGTGAATGCATTTTGATTGAATAAATTTTTATATGCTGACATATTTTTCAGGAAAACTCACTTTGCAGAATTACCTAATTTTTTGGGGGAGAATATGTTGTTTTTCTCTGAGTTGAGATCATATTAGAATAAAAAATGAGAACATAAAATTAAGTGAGAAAGTCCATTCATATAGCTCTGCAAAGTTATGAAAAAATAAATGGCTTTTGTGTTCCCAGTGTAATCCTAAATTTAGTAATTAAAATTAAAATAGAGACCAGGGATGGGGAAACAACATCCAGTGGTGTCAACATCAGGCTTCATCTGGTGAAAAGTTGAAGAAAGTACTAACTTTAAATAATTAAATTTTTTGAATCAAATATTATTTGCAAGTACATAATGCATTAGAGTTGCTAATAAGCTAAAGTTGTCTAAAGGGTGAAATTAGAACATTTTAACTATGATTTATAGAGGCTTCTCACAGATCACAAATAAAATCGAGAATAGCCCTATTCTCTTAAAAGAATTTAATCAGTTCCACAGAAGTACTGAGATTGAGGTATTTTTCTTGGAGACAGTCAACCCAGGTTTGATTCCAGACCACATAAGGACTCCAGAGCTCAGTCAGGAGTAAGTGCTGAGCACAGTTAGGTATTCCAGAGCCCCTAAGAAAAATCAAACATGTAAATTCATTTTGCATTAGTTCTGTTTCCACAAATGAGACAACACAAGCAGTTTAATATAAAGTTAACATACTGTAAGCAAATCTCAACGTTGTTAAATGAGTGTTTCTTCATATAGATAAAATCTTAGTAGACGTTCCACAAAAATACAAAGGCTGAGATAAGTAAGCTTCAGTGATTCCTGCTACTTATTGAGAAAAAGGAGAGTGGAGAGTATTTTTAATTAAAGCTAAGTAGGTATATAATTTTATTGGAGGCCCACTCAGCCATGGTGGTATACATGTGCTATGTCACTTGAATTATCTTTGCTGCTCAGAAGTAGAATCTTGGGAAAGAAAGATGGAAAATTGAAACACACTTAGAGGTACTCAAGGTACTCTACTCTCTTCCTTATGCTTGGGTATAACTCCCAGTAGAACTCTGGGGGCTATGTTAATGGGATATTGTACTGGGTTAGTCATATACAAGGAAAGAGACTTACCCCTCATCCCTCATATTATCTCAGGCCCCCACATATGTGAATGTGCTTGTACACACATATATGTATTCTTTCTATAACACAAAAGATTAAAATTTTGAAAAAAATAACTGAAAGACTTGCAATTCACATTGGTTACAATAAAATTTTAAAATAAAGTGGTACATCTAAACATACACATTTCTAAAGTTGTTGCCTTTAGCACTTCTAAAATATATTTTTACCATACTAATGATTTGATATATATCAAATAAATAGAAAATATAGATTTAATTCAATGCATAATAATTCAAACTAGTTAGATTCTAAAACTAGTACCAAAATATACTTAGCAAGTTTTAGGCAAATGTAAGTTTCATGGATTAAATGTTTTAAGTGGTTACTGTATTTGCCGGCATATAAGACAACCCTTCAACCCATGAAAAACTTTCTAAAAGTCGGGAGTCATATTATATGCTGATATACGGCATGCTGAAACTTGTTCCAGCTTCAGGGACGAGTGACCTGTGCCCGTCTTACTTTTAAGCAGTAACTTACTTTTAAGACTTTTAGGAAGTTCTTCATGGGTTGAAGGGTCATCTTATATTCCCACAAATAATTTTTTGTAATTTTCTATAAGAATTTTATCTGTAATTAATATACTATAATACAGATATTTTGCCTATGTTTTCCCTTAGAAATTCTACAAAGTAGCACATAATCTCAATTTCTGAACTTATGGTAATAGTATACAGTAAATTAACCTTAATATCACCTGAGATGATTCTGGTATACACTAACACAGAGCATTGAGAGGCCTGCATTTTGGGGTTGTTGTTGTTGTTGGTTTTTTTTTTTTTTGTATAGTTTTTAAGTATTTGGTGCCTTCGAAGACTGCTCATTTAGTCCACAGTATAAAAATCAGATTTTATGGCTTTATCTCCATTTTTTTGGTGTTGATGTGGGATATTTTGAAGCTTTACATTTTTCCATATGATACCAAGGTATTTTTGAACCATTTAAAGCATTTTTCCAGGATTTTTTTTTCTTGTGGAAAAGCTGAGTGTTTCTATTTGGTACATTTTGGTCAAATAGTTTTTGGGTCAGAGAACACTATTACCCATAAAATCTTTAATGGTCTCAGATACCTATTATATGAAATACAATGTTTTGCTTTCAGATGAGTAGGAGGCTGGCTTTTTAAAGCATTATCAAAGAGTCCTTAAGAATTTTCCTAGGACCTGTAGAAATAGTACTGTGTCAGGAGCTGGCGAGGTGGCACTAGAGGTAAGGTGTCTGCCTTGTAAGGGCTAGCCAAGGAAGGACCGCGACTCGATCCCTGGCGTCTTATATGGTTCCCCCAAGCCAGGGACAATTTCTGAGCGCTTAGCCAGGAGTAACCCCTGAGCATCAAATGGGTGTGGCCCGAAAACAAACAAAAAAAGAAATAGTACTGTGTCACACATTTGCCTTGCACACAGCTCTTGCCTTGATTTCCAGCATAGCATATGGGTTTTAAAGTACAATCAGGAGTTGATCCTTGAGTCAGGATAAATCCTTTTTTTTTTTTTTTTTTGTGGTTTTTGGGCCACACCCGGTGATGCTCAGGGGTTACTCCTGGCTATTCGCTCAGAAGTCGCTCCTGGCAGGCACGGGGGACCATATGGGGAACCGGGGGATCCAACCGAGGTCTGTCCTAGGTTATTGCAGGCACCTTACCTCCAGTGCCACCGCCCAGCCCCCAGGATAAATCCTTGTACACAGTCAAATGTGTCCTTCAAACAAATTAAAAAGAAACAAACCTTCTTGGGAAAGCTGATTAAGAGTATAGAAAAGATGGAGCTATAGTACAGAGTTATTCTAGTACATTAACTTTGCATGAGGTCAGCTAAACCAGTTCAGATCCCAGGCATCGATATGGTACCCCCACACCAGGAGTAATTCTTTACTACAGAGCCAAGAGTATTCTGAGTTACTGCAAGGTATAACCCAAAATACAAAAACTAAAAGCAAAATAATAGTCATTTAATATTGATAAATATGTTTTGAATATTCTGTATAAATAATTTTAAAGAAATATAATTACTTTTTGGAGGAAAGGGAAAACAGGTGGCCCAAGACTCTGGGACTGGTTTAGGAGGCAGAATCAGATGTTTTCTTCTCAGAAATCAGAGAAGTAGTGCAGGCTGAGGGGCTCTTTGGAAAATTCCCATTATGTTGGGAAAGTGTTTCTATAGGTTATGTTTTTAATGATACCAGAGAAAGCATTGATAGAGGCACCACTTTTCAGGGGTAATTGGATGATCATTTGAAAGGTGGCTGCTTCATATGTTTTCATATGTTCATACATTCTTCCCTTCAGACACTTTTGTGCAATAGTTGCAAGGTCACACTTCACACGATTACATAAAGCTGTTGCCCTCCGACTTCTAGAGAGAACTAAAGACTACAATGTCAAAAAGTAAGGAAAAAAAAAACAACAGAAATCTCATTTGCTGTTTGTAGGAGGACAAATACGTATAATCTTCCCAAAGAGCAATTTGGCAGAATTTCTTAGCATCTATTGAAATATCAATATTTGTGCCTTCGAGTGAAAGAGACAGTAATCTGATTGAAAGGAGATAGAGTTGAATGTCGGTGTTGATGTAATCAGGAAGAAAATAGGATCTGAAAATGGATATTGTTAACTTTTGTAGAAGTTTTATTACAAAATAGTTTTTTTCTCTAAATTACATGTTTCTAAATCTTACTCAAAAATTAAATTTGTGGTTAAAGAAACTTTTGCTTGATTTATTTTTGTGAAGTGAAAATAAAAACTAGCTCAAGAAATAGCTGTATTGCTATAAAATATTAATTGAGTTTGTAAATTTGCAGCTAAGATATAAAAATTATTTTCTCCAACAAAGCACTTCTGTTTTGGAGATACTGTGTTTAGTTTTTCTTTCCTTACACACAGTAGATACTAAATATTTCATTTTAGACTGTTTATGTCAAGCATTTCAAACCTAACATTAATTCTGCCTACTCCATACACTAAATTAATTTGTATACTAAAACATTCAGTGAATATTAATCAGTTTTTTAACAAAATATTTAAAGAATACGTTTGTTTGTTTGTACGTTTGTTTTGGGGCCGCACACAGTGATGCTCAGGGGTTATTTCTTGTTAAGCGCTCAGAAATCGCTCTTGCCTTGTGGACAGGCACACCAATCTGGGACACCAGGGATTGAATCGATGTCCATCCTGGTTTAGCTGTACAAATTCTCTACCACAGCCCTATCACTCTGGCCCCTAAAACAATTAATCTTAATTTGTATAAAATGTTATTTCATTTATAACTGTCTTCAGTAAAATTTAAAAACTATATTAACATAAAATCAAGATAGTTTAAAGCCAAGGATCATAAATTTAATGATAAGAAATGTCAGTTATATGCACTAAATGAATGTAATAGCTTTCAGACAGTAAAATGCAGCTTGATATGTACATTATCATTGGAGTACAACTTGTGTGACACTGTTATTTTAAAATTATTTTCAAGGAAAGAAAATTTCCAAAATTTATAGCAAAAGAAATGGAAAGTACATATATTGAAGAGTTGCGGTCTTCGGTGAATTTGCTAATGGCCAATTTGGAAAGTCTTCCAGTGTCAAAAGGTGGTCCGGAGTTTAAATTGCAAAAATTAAAACGCTCCCAAAATTCAGCATTTTTGGACATGGGAGATGAGAATGAGATTCAGCTGTCAAAGTCTGATGTAGTTCTGTCATTCACATTAGAGGTAAGTAGCATTTTTCCCACTCTGGTCTTTGTCATCTCATGTGAAACTTCCCCATAAGTTCTGCCTACTTTTCATGGTACCATTTCAAACATAAATAGTGTAATACATTTTAAAGAAGTGCTTTATTTGGGATGCAATCAGTTTGTGAATAAAAATTAATGCAACTTAGCCTTTCAGCATAATATTACTATTAAGATTCTATAGTAAAATAAAAATTCTAAGCAAGTCTGTGTCAGCTAGGCTACTAAAAATTCACTTAAAAAGTAATCATTGATAGAGGATATACATAGAATAATCTCATTCATTTGTGGGATATAAGAAAAATAAAGGATAGTTTGGCAATAGTATCCAGAGACAATATAGGTGAGAATCAGGATTAGTTCATGGTAGGAAGCTTGCCACAAAGAGTAGTAAATGTAGCTTGTGTAGTGAACTATCCACTGTGACAATGATACTTAGAATTGATCACTCTGGACAAGAACTGGATGCTGAAAGGAGATAAAATGATATACTGAAATGAAATCAAGCAGTCCTTGTCTTTAGAACTTCTGTGAGAATAAACTATGATCCTTCTATCTCCAAAATCTGTCACTTTAGCATTGCTAAACCAAATCATTCTCACATGTCCTTCATTTTAGCTTTCCTCTTAATATCAAGGACTTCAGCCTATGGAAACTTCTAAAAGCAAGTAGGTAATCCAATTTCAGGGTCACAATACAAGTCAGACTTTTGTTGGTTCATTGGATAAAGACGTCTTCAATAAGAATGGAAACCCGAGTGAAAGGAATAAATGTTTATTTTAAAATCTGCTTACATTTCCTCTTCCATTTACAAATGCTCCCCTTTCTCTTCTGTTTTTTTCTACTTCCTTACAAAGTACAACTTTAGGCACATCTCTGATGGCCAACATAATATTCAAGTGTTTAGTATAGCTATTTATTATTTTAATAGAATGTAAGGAATATGAAGCTAAGGCTTGTTTTTATTGTTACATTTATTTTATTTATTATATTTTACCACAAGAGACTCATATAGTGCCATACAGTTGATTCCATCTATGAACACTTACTGAATTATGATATCAAATAGCATCAATTAGTTAAAAAAAAAAAGAGAGATTACTTTCAGGTCGCTCCATTCATTATTTTTGTTTTGTTTTGTTTTGTTTTGGGGCCACACCCAGTGACGCTAAGGGGTTACTCCTGGCTATGCGTTCAGAAGTCACTCCTGGCTTGGGGGACCATATGGGAAACTGGGGAATCGAACCTCCGTCTATCCTAGGCTAGTGCAGGCAAGGCAGGCACCTTACCTCCAGCGCCACCGCCTGGCCATTTATTATCTTTTCAGAGAGAATAACAAATCAAGAGATAAGTGACTCAGAAAACACTCAGACCTGGACAAAGAAGAACCAGTATTTGGTAGAAAGCTTGCCACAAAGAATGGTGAGTGCAGTTAGAGTAGAGAAGAATCTACTATGACAACTATAGTTGGAACTGAGTTCTCTGAACAAGAACTGGCTACTGAAAAGGGATAAAGTGACATTCATGGTAACGTTTCAGTAACAATAGTGCAAGCCACAGTATCAAAAAGGAAAAAGAAAGAGGAAGGGGAAGATGTAAAAAGTCTTCCCCAAAGACAGCAGAGGGGGTTGGGTGGCTGGAAGGGGTGGGGAAGTGGGGACATTGGTAGTGGGAAAATGGCACTGGTGAAGAATGATGCATTCTGTGACTGAAACTCAATTATGAACAATTTTGTAACCACAGTGCTTACATTAAGTATTCATTATTATTAATAATAATCAAGTCCTTATAGAAAAACTAGTCACCTATTTTAGTGTAAGCTCAAAGAAAGCCACTTGCTTTCTTGAAGAACTTACTATGTTCTACTTGCTCTTCACACAGATTAAAAATAAATAGTGGTAAGGGAGTGCAGAACAAGATCTGGTTGATATGCAAAGTGCTAGGAAACCTTCACTTAATTGAATTTCCATTCAAAATAAAGAATTGGGTATAAATTGGGAAAAAAAGAGAAAACACTCAGCCCTGTGATGGTGTGTTAAAACTAAATGTTTAAATAAGGTTAGGAAAGTAACACTTCTCTTCTAAAGTTATGCATTTCTTGGAAGGAAATCATGTGAGGGCATGAGTATTGCATTCTCATTAATTTGAGGACAGTAGAGACCTGTGAGTTTCCCAGTCTCTAGTCCTATATGACCCCATATTTACCCTAATAGCAACCTTTATTTTTCACAGTCATAACTGTATGCAACTGAGTGCCACTCTTATTAGAAAATAATTTTTCACAAGCATACTTATAATTCCATTTTTTAATTTATGTATTTCTCTTTAATTTTATTCTTTTTATTGTTACATACATTCTGTTTATTAATTCTTGTGATTTCTTATTTCTTAATTCTTATTTTGTCCTTGTCTAATTAGTCACAATAAATCAAAATAGAAAAGATATTATAAGGCAGTGAATCAGTTTTATTTTCTGTAGCTTCATTATAATATGTTCTGGGAACTGGTGGAAGCAGTTTCCTAAAACTAGGTTAGTTGATGTTCCATGGAATTCTTGGTTGTTTTTATCATTAATAATTGAGACCAACTTATGGTGTTTATTCCAATTGGAAATAAGATATGTAGAACTATCTTTTATTTATATACTTGATACATATCAGAAGTTATGTTTTTGGAAATGGCAGTTCAGCAGGAAAAAAGTTCCTGTCCAGAGGGATATATTGTGGAAGGAGCAGGGTACATACAGTTTTACAAATTGTATGCTTTAGGAAGTAGCTAGCAATAATTGGGAGTGGAGCAGAAACAGTGGTTGGCAGAGGTTTCCTTCTTGTGATTTGCCTACTGGAAGAAATATTACATAGGGCCCAAAAAGAGGTTCCCTTAAATGCAGACAACTTTGGTTTAATCTAGGACATCACATAAGGTCTCCAAAGCACCACCCAGAATCTTCTGAGAACAAATCTGGAGTAGTCTCTGAGCAGTGTCAGGTGTGGCCCAAATCTTTCCCTTAAAATAATAAAAATGAAAGTGATACCGGGTTAAAAATTTTATTCCCAACACGAAACAATATGGTTAAGTTTCCAGTACTTAATTTCTGTACACAGATCTGTTGATTAACACAGTTTATGTGAGCATCGAAAAATGTTGTCATTGAATAAGTAGAGTTTTGGTAGAAATCCTTTAAATGGGTATAGTGCATTTGCTTCAGTGTTGGGCTTAGTTTAGAAGACTCTGATGTATTTCAATATTACTAATAAACTTGGTTTGTTAAGCATGCATAGATTCTTCTTGTTTAATACTTGACTGGAGATGTTATTTTCTGTGAATTCTTCATTAATTACCTTAGTTTGATTTCAGTTTAGTATTTTTATTCAGGTATTTGAATGCATTTAAATGAATGAAGGGAAGTTTTTCTTAATTTAAACTGAATGATTCATTATATAATTTGTATACATTATAAAAAATAATGTCTTTATGTTTGCAGACAACCTTTCTGTTGTACTAGAGTTATAAAAACAAGATGTTTAGTATTTGAACCTTGGTCTGCAGCTTTCTGTACTGGTACTTTGGGGACCATTTTTGGCATCAGAGATTGAGCCTGGGTCAGCAGTCTATAAGAAAGGTCCCTCATATCTCTCCAATCCCAGAACATATTTGTTTGTTTGTTTGTTTGTTTGTTTTTGGGCCACACCCATTTGATGCTCAGGGGTTACTCCTGGCTAAGCGCTCAAAAATTGCCCCTGGCTTGGGGGGACCATATGGGATGCCGGAGGATCGAAACTTGGTCCTTCCTTGGCTAGCGCTTGCAAGGCAGACACCTTACCTCTAGCGCCACCTCACTGGCCCCCGGAACATTTTTTATCTTTGAGACTACTGACCTTCAGATTCATACCATAAATTTACAGAAGCATGGTGACGTTAATGATTAGTAAACTTATTGACAAATGATACCCATTATGCTTTGCTGTATGTTTTGGCAGCTACAGATCACATATTTTTTAAAATTTTTTTTTATTTTAACACCTTGATCACATACATAATTGTGTTTGGGTTTCAGTCATGTATAGAACACCACCCACCACCAGTGCAAAGTTCCCATTACCATTGTCCCAAATCTCCCTCCTCCCCAACCACCCTCCGCCTGTACTCTAGACAGGCTCTCCATTTCCCTCATAGGTTCTCATTTTTAGGACAGTTCAAAATGTAGTTATTTCTCTAACTAAGCTCACCACTTCTTGTGGTGAGCTTCCTGGGGTGAGCTGGAACTTCCAGCTCTTTTCTCTTTTGTGTCTGAAAATTATTATTATTGCAGGAATGTCTTTCATTTTCCTTAAAACCCATAGATGAGTGATACCATTCTGCGTTTTTCTCTCTCTCTCTCTCTGACTTATTTCACTGAGCATGATAGATTCCATGTACATCCATGTGTAGGAAAATTTCATGACTTCATCTCTCCTGATAGCTGCACATATTTTATGAGTCTTGTCTCTTCATTCAACATAAGATCAACAGAAAAATTAATGTGCATATATAAGAATGATATTTAACACGTTTCCATCGTATTTTCTTGGTTCTTATTAGTGTTCTGTTCAACTCAGTCCATGGTTTCTTTAAGTTCTTTCAGCATCTTCCATATTGCTTTTCTAAAGTCCTTATCTGAGAGATTGATTAGTTCGTTGGTCATTATCTGGTCATCAGAATTGTCATCTTCTTTCTCTATGTCTGGCGCTGGCCTGCATTATTCCCCATTGTCACACTTGTATTGTGTGTTTTTCTACGTGTTGCGGTGGAATTCATTGGCTAAATGATGTACACAGCCACACTCCTCTGATTCCGCCCTTTCTGGGTGTGTCGATTTGCCTACAAGGGAATGGAGTCCTCCATGGATGAGGCCTCACACAGGGTCAAATCTTAGGCCCAAGCACGCATGAGAGAAGACAGTCCAGAGAGAAATGCTGGACTTCAGTGATCCAGCACAGTCCTTAGTGTTATTTGTTCTTCTTGTTGCAATGTTGTTCTTTCCTTAGAAAGAGCTCATGGCCGCGGAGCAGAGCAGAGTGGCTGTGCTCTTCTGGAGCCACTTTTCAGCCCACTGCCAAGAGGTTCAGGCGACAGGACAGGAGAGAGACACACACAGGCAGCACTCACAGTTTTTCAGTCAGAAAACACTTCTTTACATCTCCAAGAAAAGTTGGTTGTTCGCAGAAGAGCAACACACAGAATGAAATCAGGCCGAAAATGCAGCACAGCACAGAGGACAGGCAGAAAGGGGTGGTGGCATCTGAGTTCTAATTATAATTAGCTTTCCTCTGAAGCAAGCAGGCTCACCAGCAGGAACGCTGATGAAATCGGGTCTCAGGCAGCTGGAAACCGCATGACCCATGATGGCCTCTGCACCCCTCTGACTCCCGGCAGAACGCAGCAGGAATCAGTGTGTGTATGTCCCGGCCCGCCTCTGAAACAGGCAGCCTCACCCGCAGGAACGCTGATGAGATCGGGTCTCTGGCAGCTGGAAACCTCTTGACCCAAGATGGCCTCTGCGCCCCTCTCTAAACACGTTTCCAAAATTTGATTTTGAGAATTTAGGGAATGTGAGGTTCTGAGGAAAATTATATGGAAATTCTATTACTATTTTATGTGCCTGGCAGGATACCTTTATATGACAATTGCAAAGTGTAACTGACAACACTTATAATATACAAATATGGGTTATAGAGAAATCATTCACGTTACCAAATAATCATATCAGTTGTTTTTCCAATTGTACGAATGTTGTGATGTTCTAGTATTGACCATATGCTTTCAACTTTATCCATTATTTAATTTTTTTCTATTTTTAGATTGTCATAATGGAAGTTCAAGGTCTGAAGTCTGTTGCTCCCAATCGAATTGTTTATTGTACAATGGAAGTAGAAGGAGGAGAAAAACTGCAGACAGACCAGGCTGAAGCTTCAAGGCCCCAGTAAGTCCATTGAAATAAAGTGTTGCCTATTTCCTTCTCAAACAAATGCACTTTATTTACATAATAGAGTTGTGTAGTTTTGAACTCTGAACTTGATGTTTGGCGAGCTATATCTTACTTGTGTTAGAAGCAGTTTGCACTTCTATACATAACCTAGAACTATAGCATTTCTCTGTAATACAAAGAGAAAATCCAGTATATATGTGAAACTAATTATTTGGCAAATGAAATGTAAAGGTTGCAGAACTGCATGTATTTTTGTCATGTTATGAAAGGCATTGCTTGCACCTCTGTCACTTTTAGGCACTGTGACCTTATAGCTTTATCTTTCTGAATAGTTGAGCTCTATGAGAAGGTTGAAGTAAGATACCAGGATTCTGCACAGTGATTTGGAAGAAGACATTGAGTAGACTTGGATTAGAGAATTCATTAATTACTGTGCAGTAATCAGAGATAAAACCATTGTTTGCCAGCAGTTTAATGTTTGAAATTCCTGTAATGAGTTTATGTTTAGAAGATATTTTCTTTAACTGATTCTAACTTGGGAATTATCACAGTAGAAATAATGAGGCTGGTCTATAGAATTAAAAATGATACATGCCTGGCTTTCATTAACTTTCTGTCTTTAGAAGAAAAAAACATTATTCCCAGTTAAACTTAATTTAAAATTTCATACAGGTTTTCTAGCATCTAGGACATAGGTCTTACTATCAACACCAATATGTAACTTCTTTGATCAGGAAGTCTCTGTTGAAAATCTTATTTAGGTTGTAAAATAGAGACAGAACAAAAGACATTCTTTTTGTTTAGAACAAGCAGTCTACAGGAGTGAAGATAGAGGATTAAGTGTAACAGAAGAGATTTGCCAAGGATCATGGTATTAAGAAGCAAGTTGAATTTTTTTAATTCTACCAAACAAGGTCCAGTTGTTTATGTTGTATAGTTTCCCCTTGAGAAATGGCAGAGATCATGTCCTCTTTGATCCAGTACTTATATGTGCCAAGTCTGAATTTGTTAATTCAGTTGCCAAAACTTTTTTTTAACTTAGGCATACAAATAATTGAGGGTATATATTGGGGCTAAAAGAATTGATTTACAGTGTGTCAGCAGCAGTCCAAGGCTGCCAGGGCCTGGTGCCTTAAGGCTCACAGGGACCTATGGGACTCAACTGCATGTTGAATCCTCTTGTCCACCTAGGGACACCAACTTGTAGCAACCACTCACCTGGGACAGAGACAGGAGAGAAATTAGGTGCCTTCTTTATTCCTCCTGGACTCTTATGCCACTTGGATGTTTCAGAGAGAGAGAAGATAGATGAAAATTCACCAGCCAGAGGTGACCAGGGGAAACCTTGGTACAAAAAGGAAAAAGGGAATAGAAACAGGTTGGCAAAATCTCTCCAATGCTCTTTATCACCCCCACCACTGAGGTCCAGCAGGTGCTGTTCTGGTTACTATCTATCCTGGGCCCTTGCAAGTGTCTACATTTTCCTTTTATACCTGGCAAGACAAGGGAGCATATCCAGAGGGTGTGTCCAAGGGCATATCTACGTTTACCAGTCATTACAGTGAGGGTACCCAAGGGGTGTATCCAAGTACAACTGCCGTACAGGTGACAGTGAAGTGGAAATCATGTGGATAAATCATATTTTCTAGAGATCCTAACTTTACCAAGATAGGGTGAGAGAGGACACACAAACTTCATTTCTAAGAGGGTATATAGTAGTGTCAAGAGAGAGGTTTGATATGTTGTAAAGATGAGCTATATTTGTATTAGTATATTCATAGAGTTATGTAGCCATCATTAATTTTCAGATGTAGTTATCACATCAGAAAGAAAATATGTGCACTGATAAAATCAAATTTCCCATCTTCTGTAACTGCTGATTATCAGTTGATAGAGATTTGCCTGTTTTAGAATTTTATATCAATGGAATCATATATATCCTGCTGTGACTGTCTTATTTATAAAAATGTCTACAAGGCTCATTCATTAAGTAGTATATATCAGGGCATCATGCTTTTGTAGTTGTTGAGCACTTCATTTATGTGGATCACCAATTTATTTATCTTTTTATAGAACAATGACAGTTTGTTTCTACCTTTTGGCTGAGAAAAATGCTGCAGATAAAGGTGCTATATAAATAAATGCCTAGTGAAGGACTTTTTTACCCTAATAATTTTGAAGTTTGTCCCAAGCTATAGAATTACAGGATCAGACATTAATTCTACTTTAACTTTTATTGAAATATTACTTTATTTAAGTACCGCAGTTACACAATTGTTCATAGTTGAGTTTCAGTCATACACTGTAGACCACCCTTCACCAATGTTCATTTTCTGCCAACATTGTCCCCAGTTTCTCTGTCACCCCTCCTTCCCACCTGCTTTTGGGGAAGACATTTTACTTCTCCCTCTCTCTTCTTGTTTTATTTTTTTCCCATTTTTTGACACTGTAGTTTGCATTACTGTTAAAGAAGGGGTATCATGCATATCACTTTATCCCATATCAGTACCCAGTTCTTGTCCAGAGTGATCAGTTCCCTTACTACCCTGCTCCACTATATGTGGCAAGTTTAATACCATAGACAGGTCCTCCTGGCCCTAATCTCTACTGTCTCAGGATGTTATATCTTTTTTTATTCTTATACCCCACAAATGAGTGGGGTTATTGTGAGATAATTATTATATGAGATTATTCTATGTCTATATCTACCATTCTGACTCATTTCACACAGCATAATACTCTCCATATCCATAAATAATCAAATTTCATGATTTAATTTGTTCTAACAACCGCATCAAATCCCATTGTATAGACATACCACATTTCTTTAGCCACTCCTTTGTTCTCAGGCACCTGGATTATTTCCAGATTCTGGCTAGTGTAAATAGTGTTTCAAAAAACATAGTAATACTGAGGGATTTTCTGCATAATGTTTTGAGTTCCTTTATTGTATATCACTAGGATTGGTATTGTTAGATCATATGGAACCTCAATTTCTAGGTTTTGAGGAATATCCATATTGTTTTACAAAAAGGCTGGACCAATCTACATTCCCACCAGCAGTGAAAGAGAGTCTTTTTCTCCAAATCATCCACCCCAACACTAGTTGTTCTTGTTCTTTGTGATCCTTGTCAGAGCCAGTGGTATAAATGATATCTCATTCTTGTTTTGAGCATCTCCCTGATTATTAGTGATATGGAGCATTTTATCATGTGCCTTTTTACCATCTGTATTTCTTCTTTGACAAATGTCTGTTCATTTCTTTTCCTCACCTTTGGTTGGGGTTAGATTTCTTTTTCTACTTGTGCTTGTGCTTGTGCTTCTACCAATGCTTTGTATTATATCTTATATTTTAACTCCTTATCTGATGTGTATTGGGTGAACAATTTTTCCCATTCCATGGGTAGCCTTTGTATCTTAGTCAACATTACCTGTGAGGTGCAAAATCTTCTCAGTTTAATGCAATCCCATTTGTTTATCTTCTATTTGCTTGTCCAGGAGTCTTTTATCCTTGAATATAACTTTAGCTTCAATGTCATGGAGTGTTCTATATATATATTTTCTCATTGTATCTCATATTTTTAGGTTTGATCTCAATATATTTAATCCATTTTGATTTGACTTTTCTGCAAGGTGTTAAATACAGGTCTGAGTCAGTTTATTACATGTAGTTTATAAATTGTCCCAACACCACTTGTTGAAGAGGCTTTCCTTGCTCTACTTTGTATTTCTTGACCCTTTATCAAAAATTAATTGATTGTATACCTGTGAGTCATTCTCAGAATATCAGTTCTATTCCATTTATAGGACTATCTCTTTACTCCAATACTATGCTGTTTTTAATAACTACTGCTTTATTGTACAATTTAAAGTCGTGGAAATTGATGACTCCTATCTTCTTTTCCCCAAGATTGCTTTAGCTATTTGTGGACATTTATTGTTCCAAATAAATTTCAAAAGTGTGTAATCCACTTTATTGAAAAATGTTATCAAAATTCTTATAGGGCCTACATTAAATTTGTATAATGTTTTGTAAGTATTGCCATTTTAATGATATTGATCCTCCCAATACATAGTGTATAAGTCTCCATTTCCTTGTGTCTTGTTTTATTTCTTAAAAGTGTTTTGTAGTTTTTTTTGTAAAGCTCTTTCATCTCTTTTTTAAGTTGACTTGAGGTACTTGATTTTCTGAGCTATTTGAATTTCCTAGGCACAATTGTGATTATGATTTCATATAGAAAAGCCCTGGATTTTTTATATTTACTATAAAACTATATTTTTCTAGAAGCAATTTGGCAGAGTCTTTAGGATTTTCTAAATAGAAAATCATGTCACATGCAAACAGTGAGAGTTTGACTTCTTCCTTTCTATCTAGATGCCATGGATATTTTTTTATTATCGAATTGCTATGACAAGTAATTACAATACAACATTGAATGGAAGTGACAAAAGGGGGCAACCGTGTCTTGTGCAAGATCTTAGAGAAAAGCTTTTAGGTTTCCCCATTGAGTATAATGTTTGTGATGGCTTGTGGTAAATGGCCTTGACTATATTGAGCAAAGTTTCTTTAATTCCCATCTTATTGTGAGTTCTTATCATCAATGGGTGCTGTATCATGACAAATGCTTTCTCTACAACTATTGATATGATCATATGATTGTTATATTTTCTTTTAGTGACATGGTGTATTATATTTTGAGTTGCATATGTTAAAACACCCTTGCATCTCTGGAATAAATCTTACTTGTTTATGGTGTATACCTTATAGATGAGCTTTTAGATTTTTTGCTAGTATTTTTTGAGGATCTTTGCGTCCATGTATATCAAGGATATTGGCCTGTGATTTTTTTCTTTTTTTTTTTGGGTCACACCCGGCAGTGCTCAGGGGTTACTCCTGGCTCCATGCTCAGAAATTGCACCTGGCAGGCACGGGGGACCATATGGGGCACCGGGATTCGAACCGATGACCTTTTGCATGAAAGGCAAACGCCTTACCTCCATGCTATCTCCCGGGCCCCGAAGCCTGTGATTTTTTTTTTATGATTTTCATATCAGGGTGATGTTAAGTTCTTATAAACTATTTAAGAATGTTTCTGTTTCTCAATTTCCTGAAAAACCCTGAAAAGGATTGGCATTGGGGTCCTCCTCAAAGGTTTAAAAGAATTCACTAGTTAAAACATTTGGAGCAAAATTTCTTTTATTATCATTACATTTTCCTTGTGATAAATCTGTTCAGATATTTCAGATCATCTTGGTTCAACTTTGAGATAGTATAGGAATCCAAAAATTTATCCATTTTTTCCATATTTCTTGTTTTGTTGCATAAAGATTCTCAAGAAATCTCTGATTACACTATGAATTTCTTAGTATCTGTAGTGACATCTCCCTTTTCATTTTTGATTTGGTTTAAGTTTCTCTCTTTCTATATGAGTCGTGCTAATGGTTTATAGATCTGTTTTTTTTTTCTCAACCAACTCTTGCTTTCAGTACTGTTATTGGGTTTCAGTTCATTAACTTTTGCTGCAAGTTCTATTATCTTCTTCCGCCTACCTATTTTACGTTCATTTTGTTGGTCTTTTTCCAATTTCTTAAACTGTGCCATTAAGGTTACTACATTTATCTTTTTGAGATCCATCAAACTTCTTCCTATAGTGAATTAACCATTTTACTTTCTCTCTAGCTATGTAACATTCAGTTTAGTTATCATTCTTTCCTTGTTTGTTCTTAAATATGTATATGTAAATATACATATATAAAAATAAGTTATATATAATATATATAGCTGTCCAAGTAAGAGTGAAGTGGTTCCCTGTTGGTATTTTTATTTACAGTTACCTAACTACCAATGATACAGTGCTCTATTAATATGCCTTGGTAGCATTCTGTATACAGTATTTAGAGATCTCTCTATTTAAATCTTTTGCCCAATTCAAATTTATTTGGTTGGCCTTAAATTAATTAATAAGGGCAGTTTACTTATTCTCTGTACTCTATTTCTTTTCATGTGTATAAATTTGCAATTTTGTTTTGTTGTTGTTGTTTTGTATTGTTTTGGGGCCACACCCGGCTATGCTCAGGGGTTACACCTGGCTGTCTGCTCAGAAATAGCTCCTGGCAGGCATGGGGGACCAAATGGGACACCGGGATTCGAACCAACCACTTTTGGTCCTGGATCGGCTGCTTGCAAGGCAAACACCGCTGTGTTATCTTTACAGGCCCTACAATTTGTTTTCTGCTATTTTTATGAGTTTTCTTTTTACTTTATAGACAATTTCTTTTGAAACCCCTAATTTAACATTATTAAGAAAAATTATATTTAATTTTCAGTAATATTTTAGGGGGCAATTATTAGAATCCATTGTTAAATAAATGAAAACAAAGGTACCTCTATGTTTTTTCTTAAATTTTATAATTTTAGTCTTGCAATTAAGTCAGTTATTCATTTTATGTTACTATTTTGAATGATAAGTTAAATAAGATAAAGTCTTATTTCTAACAATTTGTTTCAAGACTGTTTGAAGAAACTATTCCCTCCTATTAAATCTTTCTGATTTTGACAGTTGACATGTTGTTGTTTTTCCTGGAACTTGCAGTTGTATTTTTTGATCCATAAATGTATTTTTATTCCAGTATCAGATTGCTATTGTCTTTTTTTTTTTTGGTTTTTGGGTCACACACGGCAGAGCTCAGGGGTTACTCCTGGCTCCATACTCAGAAGTTGCTCCTGACAGGCACGGGGGACCATATGGGGCACTGGGATTTGAACTGATGACCTTTTGCATGAAAGGTAAATGCCTTACCTCCATGCTATCTCCCGGGCCCCAGATTGCTGTTTTCTTACTACAATATAAAATCATGAGTGTTAGTCTTTCAACATTATTCTCCCTTTTAAAGATTATTCTGATTTTTATTTTCAGTTTACTATTAGTTTGTTAATTTGCACATATTTTGTAATTATTTATATCTAGAATTTTATTAGAGATTTAATTGTACCTCAGATGATTTTGGAGAATACTGATATATTAACAATATTAAGTCTTTATATCAGAATGTGGCACATCTAGATATTTGATTTATTTCAAGTGTTTATGGTTTTGAAATATAAATTTTGCATTCCTGTGACTACAGTTATTCATTGTGCTTTAGTTTTTTTCTGTTGCAATTTTAATGGAATTTCTTTTTCTTTTTTTGGTTTTTGTTTTTTGGGTCACACCCAGCAGCGCTCAGGGATTATTCCAGGCTCTATGCTCAGATATTGCCCCTGGAAGGCACAGGGACCATATGGGATGCTGGGATTCGAACCACCATCCTTCTGCATGAAAGACAAATACCTTACCTCCAAGCTATCTCTCCAGCCCCTGGAATTTCTTTCTTAAATTTACTTTTGGATATTTCTTTGCAAGTTTGTATAAACACAGCTGATTACTGCATATTTATCTTACATGTGTCCTCTTTGTTCTCCCTTCATCAGAATATTACCTTATTTTTAGTTGATTTTCCAGCCTGATTTACATAGCATATTTTCCATTTCGTATTGTATCATATTTAAATTTATTTGTACCATTTTTATTTTTTAGTAAATTTCATCATTTATAATATTTATTGTATAAGTTTGTTTTTTCATGGGTTATAGAAAAGGCTAGAATCTAATTTATTTTCATTTTGAGAAATATTTACAATTGGTATTAATGTTAGAGATTTTTAGAATTACCAATTAAGTCAAATTTTAGTAGCTCTATTTAAATAATATATCTATTCAGATTGTCTTTTTCTTGTGGCCTGAAAACATATTTCAATATGTACAGTGCATGTCTTGCATGTGACTGATCCAGGTTGTATTTTCAATATCTTCTGTGGTCCTTTAAGCCTACCAAGAACAATCTCTGAGATCAGATCCAGGAGTAAGCTTTGAGCACAGCTTGTTGTGAACTTAAAAGCAAAAACCAAAGGAGAGTGTCTTTATTTTGAATCAACTCTATATTTCATATGTTTACTTATAAGTTTGTTTCAATATAGTCTGTGTACTGGTGCTGATTTGAAGGTGCAAAGCAGCTGAAAAATAACTGCCCTGAAAACATCAATGCTTTCCTCTCTACTTCTCATTTTTCTCTGTGCCTTTATTAAAGCTTTTAATTCCATTGTGATAATAGCTGTTTTCTAGTATGCACCTCAAAAATTCTTTATCTCTGGGGTCAGAGCAGTGTACAAGTAGTAGGGCATTTGCCTTCCACGTGCTGACCTAGGTCAGACTGTGATTTAATCCCAAGCCTGGTGTCATTTCTGAGTGCATAGCCAGGAGTCACCCCCTGAGCATCACCCGGTGTGGCCCAAAAACACACACAAAAAAATTATCCTATGAATATCTATGAATTATCCTATTTCAAATTGAATTCACAGTTTTCCTATTTATTAAAGCAACACTGAATTTTTCTCTTTGGGATGCCACAAAAAATAATATAGGTTAGATAGTAAAATGAACAGGATTCTATTTCTTAGAGTCCTGTAAGCTTCTATTTGAGAGCAGGATATCAACATGGTCAGTTTGTTAGGAGGGCTTGGTTTAGAGAAATTTGCTTGGTTGAGAGATAATTGCTTTTTTGTTGCTGGGGAATACTTTTATTGATTAAGTTACCAGTAAGTGCACATAGGTCATGACCTCCCTGATGATTCTGCAGAACTTATCTAGTCAGGTCAACAGGCAGATCACTTAGCTTCTGGACTTTTCAACTTCTTCAAAAGTGGAAAAACTTCCTGTCAGTTTGATTAAAGAATGGTTTGAATATACTCACAAAATGGATGGAGTCACAATTATATGATGCACTGTTGTAGAATGAATGTGTACACATTCATACCAGCCAAGAAGGGCACATCCTGGTCACCTCCTTCATCCAGGCCACAAATAGGCAGAAGATAACAGGGTAACAAGAAGTCGAGAAGTGTTTGGAGTGAATGTCACTAGTATATAACAGTTTCCATTTTAAATGTCTATTTAAATGAATAAAGTATCGAAGGACAGAAAAAGAAGGGATTCATAAATATAAGTTCAGGTTCTTATCTTAATATTTTCTTTCTATATGTGAGATCCTGGACTGCATATTCTAAATTGTGCAGAGAACAATACAGTAACTTAGTTGTTCAAAGTAGCTCATTACACCCTTCATTCTGTAACCTCATATAGTGAAGGGAAAGAACTCATCTTCTCCTGCCCATCTCCAGTCCACTTTTATCTCCCCATCATAGGGGAATCTAAACCCATGACTTCACCCCAAACCAGTTATTACCCAAATAATCTTCCTCCAAATAGAACAATAGAACAACAGTGTGGGTTAACATCTCAACATTTGATTTTCTTGGGGTCACAAAGATCCTTAGACTCTGATATCTTAAAAACTGTAAGGACTTTATGTTGCAAATGTCTTGTGTCTCTAAACAGTGTCTTCGTGGGTTCAGAGGTTTTTCACGGGAGAGAGTGGGACACGAGTAGACCAAAGAAAAAACGGAATTTATTATAGCAATGAATTACCACAGAGTTACATGGTGTCACCGTTGGTGAGGAGTGGTCCAGAGAAAGGTAGAGAACTTTGAGTTGGCCTTAAATAGCCAGGTTCTTGGGGCATAGCCAGGGAGAAAGGAAAAGGGATTGAACCAATGAGATCAGAGCTAGAATTAGCATATGAAGTGGCAGGTAGGGAAACCTGATATCTATCAAGGTAATGGGAGAGAGATATCACAAAAAGGGAAAAACTCAGCAGGAGACTTTTGGCATGGCTTTGGGAACTGTAATTTCTTTGTCTGAAGAAAAAAGCCTGATTAATAGAGAGCAGGGTCGTCCACGTGGTGAATAAAACAGAAAAATATCTCCAGCACTCCATGCAAAGGATATATATATGTATATATATATATATATATATATATATATATATATATATATATATATATATATATATATATATATATATATATATATATATATACATATATATAATAGACCTCTAGGCGGGCCTTCTGGTAGATACTTCCTTGAAGAAAAAATTAGACTGGTTTGTGCCTCCCCTATGTGGGGGGGAACAACTTTAGAAATTTATTTTTTTAAAGAACTTTTTAAAAGTTTTTTGAAGTAGAATTTATATGGCATGAAGTTTTACAACTGCAATTTTCATAAATTTTAGTAAATTTAGACATGTGTGACACTCCTCTAGTCCATTTTAAAATATAACATTTTAGAAAGTTCACTCATCCCCACTTATAGTTTATTTTTGCTCTTTCAACATCAGGAAACCCTTATGCTTTTTAGTTCTATAATTTTACTTTTCCTGAGCATTCAGTATGGATGGAATCATGTTAATGTATGGACTTATTTCTGGCTCTCTTCAGATGGTATGATTTCTACAAAAGTTTTCATTTAATTGATATTAAATAAGGGGGCCAGAGTGATAGTGCAGCAGTAGGGTGTGTGTGTGTGCCTTGTCCTCAACTGACCCAGGACAGACTTAGGTTAGATCCTGGGCATCCCATATGATTCCTCAAGCCAGGAACGATTTCTGAGTGCATAGCTAGGAGTAACCCCTGAGCGTCACTGGGTGTGACCCAAAAAACAAAAACAAAATTTGATATTAAATCAATTACCACTGAAATAAATGAAACTTCATTTGAACAGTTATATTAACACATTTGTACGATTTAAGCTTAATTTAACTTGATTAAATTATGTAGAGGTTGGAGAGAAAATATTAAATTGAGGGATTGGAGTGATAGTTCTCAGAGTAGAGCACTTGCCTTGCGTCTGACCGACTTGAGCTTATGTGAGCACTACATATGGTTCCCCAAGTCACCCCAGAAGTAAAGCTTGAGTACTACTAAATCAGACTTCAAAATTCAAAACAAATGAATAAAAAACAATATTAAATTAAGCATGCAGTACGTTTTTGTTTTGGTTACTTTTTTTTTTTTTTTTTTTTTTTTTTTTTTTTTTTTTTTTTTTTTTTTTTTGGTTTTTGGGTCACACCCGGTAGTGCTCAGGGTTTACTCCTGGCTCCATGCTCAGAAATTGCTCCTGGTAGGCACGGGGGACCATATGGGGCACCGGGATTCGAACCGATGACCTTTTGCATGAGAGGCAAATGCCTTACCTCCATGCTATCTCCCGGGCCCTGTTTTGGTTACTTTAATCACAGTAGTTTCCATTCCCAGTAGTTGAGCTTACTTTGAACTGAAACAAAAATATTTGTGTTTATCATTGTATCTGGAACAAAGGATCATTTAGTTATATTTCCTGAATGCTGATTGGTAGGTTTAGAAGAGCTGCCTGGTTACTTTTACCTTGAACTCTATGAGTACAACAGAAAAGACTCTAATTTCTCCCAGTACATTCATGAATTATGCCTCACACTCATTTTCTTAGTTGTATTGCTTCAACAGTTTGTGCTTTGTGTGAGAGCAATTCAATCTTCTGTCTGAAAATAAATAAAGAGCATGATTTAGTCCATATTTCCTATCAGCTTAATCAAAATTTTTAGAAATCAACCATATCATTCATATAGTTTAGATTTCCTGCCATCAGGTAGGTGGAAACAACAAGTTAGGTTGGTACTTAGAAAAATGAGCCTGGGGCCTCATAAAGATGCTATTTATGGAACTATGTGCTATTTAATTTATGAAGAGTGTTAGTAATCTTTAAATATTGTTTGCATATTTAATGTATGGAAAGAATATAGGGAAACTGATTTTTAGTTATCAAGAAAACTCTTAAGAATTGTTTGTTTTTTTGTTTTGTTTTATTTTGGGGTCACACCTAGCTTTGCTCAGGGTTACTTCTGGCTCTATGCTCAGAAATCGCCCCTGGCAGGCTCGGAGGACCATATGGGATGCTGGGATTTGAACCACCGACCTTCTGCACGCAAGGCAAATGCCTTACCTCCATGCTATCCCTCTGATCCCAAGAATTGTTTAATAATTGTTTCTTATCTCTTTAGTGAGCCAGGAAACTTTCCGTTCACTTAGAAACATTCTCCTATTCACTTAGAAGCGTTGTTCTATGCTTTGGGTTTTTTTTTATTAGTATTTGTTTAATTTGATTGAGATACCGCACTTAATAATGCCAGGGTTTAACTTTTGGTAGTACTCAGGGAACCATATGTAGCTCCAAGGATTGACTCTGGTTAGGGAGTATGCAAGGCAATTGCCCTACAGTCTGTACATTTTTATATCATGTTTTCCTTGAGTTGAGTAAGTTACTCAAAGACCCTGAATTAGGTGCTGTAGCCTCATGAGGTATGGCTCTGCTGGTCCCCAAGTATTACTGCACAGACCACAACCATTGGGCTTACTTTTAATATACATAAAGAATGGTCTTTAAGTGCCTATGATACCTAATGCAGGTTAAGATAGTTGTTGTTATTCTGGAGGAAAAAAATCAAGGAAACTGGTTTTTAAAGACCAGGGTACTGAGGAAATAGCTTAAAGGTCTGAAACACATGCCTACAATAGGGCCCAGGGGCCCAGTGTTTCATGCTCAACACTACATTCTCCTTTACACAATTCAGATGCTGTGCAAATCAAAGAGCAGTTAAGTATACTTTACAAAAACTCTTGTTTTGATTTTAATTTAGTAATATTGTCCTTGTGGACCCCAACACCACATCACTGGCCCTGAGCTTTGACCCATTCATCCCACACATCCAGGCTAAGTATTGACAGGAGTGGCCTCTAGACCCCTCTGAGCACTGTTGGAGAGGACCCCCCGCCCCATGAAGGTTGGAGAAGAAAGTAGTAAAGCAGAAAACTGGAGAAATTAGATTCTACAGAGTTTTAACTCTGTGTGATAAATATATTCTCAGATATTAGCAATGCAACATCATTCCAGCACTTAACCCTTAACTTTTTTGTTAAGAGGAGACTTTCCTGTTAAATGTTCTCATCCTGATAAGTAATCACAATGAGCAACACTGGTTTTTGTTTCTTCTATCTTTCTCTCTCTTTCATCTCATAGTTCTATTTTGTTCATTTGAAGTTTACTTGATCTTTCTTTCCTATCCCCTTTGAAAATATAAAATAGGCAAGAATCAATATGAAAAGCCAATGTGCTGCATCATTAGAGAAATTTATTTATACTGAGACATAATACTTTTCTATCATTGAAAAATCTTGGAAATGCAGTCTTTAGTATCCATTTCTGAAAACTTCAATTTGAGAACTAGAATTATAATAATCTGTCAAACTATTGAAGGAGTAGTGCAGCTACAAATGGAAAGCTAATCAGAATGACAAGCTTCTGGGACAAGTGTTTGAGAGAGATTAAATACTGGCTCCATGCAAATCAGGGGGAAGCTAAGTATACTTTTAAGCAGCATTAATTTTCATTTTAATTCAGTAATGTCAAAATTAGTTTTGAAGTGTAATTCATTAGCCAGTTACTCTTGCAAGTTAGAGATAGAATATATTTTTAAATGATCTATCAAAAGTATGCCTGTGACTATATTTATTGAACCCAGGGGATATGCAAACCAGAAAAATCTCATTTTTTTTCTATCTTTAAATCTTTAGAAATCTGAGAATTCATATATTTCCTATGTAGATCATCTTACCAGAAACAGCACTACTTTAACTCTGATGCTTGTAATATAGGAAAAATGAAACCTAAAGAGACAACATTGACCAAATATATACATTTCATTCATAATAATATATTTTCAGGTTAAGGGTCTTTGCAATTAATAGCATCTTTATTTTTTAAAATTTGTTAAGTTTCCAAATGCTGGCTCAAGTGCTCTCATATAAAACATCAGTAAGAGTCTTGGGAGTGAGCTGATGTGATAATTACTAGAATTTCTGATGGAATTAGACCTTGCAAATAACTATCTTAAGTCTCGTTCTCCCCAGAGCCTACTTGAATAGATGTCATCATCAATTTATTGAAATTATATAATTAATTTCTTGAATTGGATTAATTTTTCAGGGTGTGTGCAACAATTCAATTTATATTCCAGTTTGACTGTATACTCTAAGATCTTTCTCTCTTTAAAGGAACCTCACAGAAGTCACATATTTCATTTCCATGTATTAAAAGGTATATTTGAATTAAAATAAATTTTAATGAACATAACACAAAATTAACTTTTTTTGAAAGTTGCATTTTTTTTCTTGCTTACTTAGAAAGCCCTGTATGAGGGTTCATTTGGGAATGGGATGCCAAGAGTTGAACATAAACAAGACAAGAATTCTCAGTCACCCAACCAAATTTTTGTAGGGTGGATGTTGGGAGGAAGAAAACAGGTGCAATATGGAGGTGTTTCCAAAGTTCTCTTTTGTTAATAATACCTCTGTCATTGTACATGTCCAAACTGGTTTATCTCAGGGACATGTCCTGGAGAAGCCCCAGGCTGGAAGAAGATTCTGCCATCACTCATTTACTTCTGTGAAGCTGGAACCTGCAATTGACCACTTTCCTCTTTTCCAAGGCTATGGTTTTAATGATACCACCCACATATCACATAAAACGAATTGAATTTCCTTAGCAGATGACTCAAATAATCTGAAAGCTCCTTGAGTAATCTTCCATTGAAGAGTTCTTCCTCGAAGAATGTTCTTTTTTAGTACCAAGAACCATAGTAGCATGTTCACTGATGGTCTTTGATCTAAATGAAATATTTTTTCTAGATTCTCCCAGGATATACTACTGACACTAGAGCCAGAACCTGCTCAAATTGGGAGGCACAATGATAATTGTCATTGTTCTACAACAGCCTTTCATTTTATTTTCCTAGAAATTCCTTGGGAATATTTATTTAGAAAGTGATTTAGAATATTATTTAGAAAGTGATCATTTTAGGTATGATAACTACCATACTTTTCCAGAGTCCTTCTTCATAACTTACCAAAGAAAGTCATGACACTAAACCCTACTTGATTAGCCCATGTGTTTTGCCCCATAGTAAAGAAACAAAGCAAAACAAAACAATATCACCATTTAAAGCAAAAATTAAATGTTAGGTAAGCCATCATATAAATCCTTCTGTAAAACTTTATTATATATCTTTTTTGGGGGCCACACCCGGTGACGCTCAGGGGGTTACTCCTGGCTATTCGCTCAGAAGTCGCTCCTGGCAGGCACAGGGGACCATATGGGGAACCGGGTGATGGAACCGCGGTCCGTCCTAGGTTAGTGCAGACAAGACAGACACCTTACCTCCAGCGCCACCACCCAGCCCCAAAACTTTATTATATTTATACTTTCAGCAAAGTTAATAAAGGCATTTTCTTTAAGTTTTCAAATGGTTACTGATTGAAAATTTGTTTTGCTTACTGTTTTATAAGCTTTGCGTATCTTTAAGTAGAAAGAGATTAAGTAAACTGATGGGATTTCTATAAATGTATCTGTTTTGCTTTTTACATTGATAGTAAAAAACTTATGTTAAATTTGGGTTTCAGAGACATAGTTCCAAGAATAATTTTTCCTTCTTTGAAAGCCATTTACTCCCATTTGATTCCTGAAAAAACATAGGGCTCCCTGAGCAGAGATCTAGAAGGAAGCTCTAAATACAGTCAGATGTAGCCCACAAAAAAGCAAAATTTAATTGAATTTGATGCTTATCTGTGTCATCTGGAAGAAATAGTCGCCTATGAATACATAAAAATAATTGAGAAGTTAGTTCTGCCTATCTAATGAAGAAATGTATATCCAATAAACAATTTTATTTTTTGCATTAGTTGTTAGGATAGTTCACAATGTAGTTATTTCTCTAACTGCACTCACCACTCTTTGTGGTGAGCTTCATGAAGTGAGCTAGTAGTTCCAGCCCTTCTCTCTTTGTCTGTGAGGATTGTTGCAAAAAATGTCTTCCATTTTTCTTAAAACCCATAGATGAGTGAGACTATTCTGGGTCTATCTCTCTTCCTTTGACTTATTTCATTCAGCATGATAGATTCCATGTACATCCATGTATAGGAAACTTTTATGACTTCATCTCTCCTGAGGGCTGCATAATATTCCATTGCATATATGTTTCACAGTTTCTTTAGCCATTCATCTATTGAAGGACATCTTGGTTGTTTCCAGAGTCTGGCTATTGTGAATAGTGCTGCAATGAATATAGGTGTGTGGAAGGGATTTTTGTATTGTACTCTTGTGTTCCTAGAGTATATCCCTAGAAGTGGTATAGCTGGGTCAAATGGGAGCTCAATTTCCAGATTTTGGAGGGATCTCTATATAACTTTCCATAAAGGTTGGACTAGACAGCATTCCCACCAGCAATGGATAAGAGTTCCTTTCTCTCCACATCCCTGCCAGCACTGATTGTTCTCATTCTTTGTGGTGTGCCAATCTCTGTGATTTGAGATGGTATCTCATAGTTGTTTTGATTTGCATCTCCCTGATGAATAGTGATGAGGAGCATTACTTTTTACATTGATAGTAAAAAACTTATGTTAAATTTGGGTTTCAGAGACATAGTTCCAAGAATAAAAAAGTAATGCCTATTGGCCATTTGTATTTCTTTTTATCAAAGTGTCTGTTCATTTTTTGATGGGATTAGATGTTCTTTCTTGTAAAGTTCTGTCAGTGCCCTGTTTATTTTGGATATTAGCCCCTTATCTAGTGGGTATTGGGTGAATAGTTTTTCCCACACAATGGGTGATTCTTGTATCCTGGGCACTATTTCCTTTGAGGTGCAGAAGCTTCACAGCTTAATGTATTCCCATTTATCTCTGCTTCCACTTGTTTGGAAAGTGCAGTTTCCTCCTTGAAGATGCCTTTAGTCTCAATGTCATGGAGTGTTTTACCTACGTGTTTTTCTATATACCTTATGGTATCAGGTCTGATATCAAGGTCTTTAATCCATTTGGATTTTACCTTCATACGTGATGTTAACTGGGTGGGGGGGTGTCTTTGCAAGTGGCTAACCAGTTCTGCCAACACCACTTGTTGAAGAGGCTTTCCCTACTCCACTTAGGATTTCTTGCTCTTTTGTCAGGCAAGACCTTTCTGTTTTAGGAGAAGGTGACACTGAATCAGAACCCTTGGCATTCTGGAGCTATTCCTGGATCTGTGCTCAGGAATATTGTTTTTGATTCTCAAGGCATGAAATGTGTTACCAAAGATTTGAACCTTGACCCTTGATCCATCTTCAGCCCCAATACCTTTTTATTTTTAATTTTGATAAACTATATTTAAGGCACACATGGTGATATTTTACATAATTGAAGCAAGTACTATAATTAAGTTAATGCATGTATTAATATCCACTTCTTTGTTTTTTTGGCCTTGCTACTTGTTATCGGAGTTTACTCTTGGCTGTGCACTCAGGAATAACTCTTGGCACACTTGGGGACCTTATGAGATGCTGGGGATCAAATTCAGGTTGTACACATACATGGCATTATAGTACCCACTGTTCCATTTCTGTAATGCCACTCCCATATTTTAATAGGAATATTTTAGATCTACATTCTGTTGATGGGATTGTTTTCTTAATGTCTTTTATGTATAGTTAACAGTTACTGCTACTATTACTATAGTCCTATACTTAATTTTTTGTAAGGCTATTTTATATTTTGTAATTATGCTGAATTCATTTACTTTATTTTAACAAGTTGGTTAAGTTTTTAATAAAATATTTATTATGCAAATAAAATATTTTAAATATTATATGCCTTTTATTTCATTCTTGCCTACTTCTATCTATGGCTTCCAGTGTTCTGTTGAAAAACAGTAATAAGAATGGGAACCCATATTTTTTATTCTTGTCAAGCTTGCTATCTTTCACGATTGAATGTGAAGTTAGTTTTGGTTTTTAATAAATTACCATTGTATAATTGAAGTACATGTGACTTCTAAGTTTTTTTTCAGTGATTCAACTTTAACTGTAAAGAAAATAAAAGTAAAAGAATGGGACTACATGAAACAAATGTTTCCACTCTGGAAATAAAATAATATCTAAGATACACACCTTCTGAATGATACAAAGTATTTGCACACCAGGCACTAGCAGATATAATTTACAAGACAGATTAATCCCTCAGCAAAAAAAAAATATACAAAATTATAAAACAACACAGGGACCAGAGTGATAGTACAGCAGGACAGGCTTGCACATGATTAACCTTTGTTTTATCCCTGACAATTCATATTATTATTATTTTTATTTTGGGTCCACACCTGGCGACACTCAGGAGTTACTCCTGACTATGTGTTCAGAAATGCTCCTGGCTTGGGGGACCATATGAGGGACCATATGGGAATCGAACCACTGTCCATCCTAGGTTAGTGCACACAAGGCAAATGCCCTACCACTTGTGCCACTGCTCTGGCACCAACAATTCATATTATTATAACCTGAGCACTATCAGGAATAATTCCAGTGTGCAGATGCAAGAGTAACCCCTGAGAATTACCAAGTATTTCCTTAAAACAAAAAATAAATTAAATAAAACCCAGTCAGAAAATAGGGAGAAAATGTGAATAGATACTTCCTTTAAAAGATTATATAGACGGTTAAAAGCATATGTAAAAGTACTCATCAATGCAAATCAAAACTATGAGATCATACCTGACATCAGTGAGAATACTTTATATCAAACAATAGGAAACTTGGGCTAGGGAAATAATACAGTAGGTAGAGCATTTGCTTTGCATGCAGCTGACTTTTTTAATTTCCACAAATGTTTTTCTGAGTCTTGTCAGGAGTGATGTCTGAGCACAGCACAGTCAGGATTAAATTCTAAGCATAGTTTTGTGTGAGTCAATAAAAGTCTGGAAACAACCAGTGCCAGTGGAGAGATGATAAAACTGAACCTTTTATCGCTGATTAATTCGATTGATG
>PVKC010006355.1:0-31313 GCA_004027635.1 Crocidura indochinensis | reverse complement strand
AGGAGTGATTCCTGAGAGTAGAGCCAAGAGTAACCTCAAAACAAAAAAATCATTTAAATCAGTCTATTATATAACTCAACAATTTCACTCCAAAATATTAATATAAGGAATATAAAGTACACTAATTCTAAAAACATTTAGGTAAGCGGGGCCAGAGAGATAGCACAGAGGTAAGGCGTTTGCCTTGCATGCAGAAAGACGGTGGTTCAAATCCTGGCATCCCATATGGTCCCCGAACCTGTCAGGGGTGATATCTGAGCATACAGCCAAGAGTGAGCCCTGATCGCTGCCGGGTATGATCCAAAAACCAAAAAAAAAAAAAAAAAAAAGCTAAGTAAGCAACCTAAGTTCCAAGGATAACTGTAAGAAGAGTCTGTAAATATGTATGTATGTATAAATTGATATATACACATATAATGCTACTTAACCATTAAAATGTTTGGTTTTTCAAGATTAAATTAAAAATGTCTCAACAAATATTACAGAAATCAGTCATAGCTTAAAAGCTAGACCACAACTGACAGTCTCTATTTCTATAGGAAATCCTTCACTAAAAGTAGAAGTAAATTAAAGAAAAGTCTGAAATAAAGTAAAAGTTACAGAATTTATGTCCACTTGAAATACACTAAGATAAATTATAAAAGTATATCTTGAAGCAGAAGAAAAATTATTACCACAGTGCTGAAATATATAAAGACAAAAGTATAAATGGGCAAACAAATATTAATTTTATGATAGTCTTCTTATATAATTAAAATAGAATTATAATATAATGACAGGTTAGACAAATATCATAACATTATAAAATTTCAGAATTATCAAGAGAGTAGTAAAAATAATAAGATGAATGAGAAATTATGGGATGGGTAGAAACAATATAAGAATCATTAGAATACCTAAGAAACAAATCAATGACTTCAATGATTAATCATTAGAGCAAAAATTTCCCAGAGTTGAAGAATTCAAGCACCTAGATCCAAAAGGCCTAATGGGTTCCAGCTAAAATAGACCCAAATAGAAAAACTTCAAAACATACTTCTCAGATGACAAAAGCCAAAGATAGCAACACAATATTGAAAGCAGAAAAAAAATATCAAAGAAGTAACTTACATACAAAGGAACTCCCATAATATTTATAACATCTATCAAATCAGACTTGCAGATCAAAAAAGAATGAAGATATATAGGCAGGGGCGAGAGAGAAATTCAATGAAATGAACACTTCACCAAGAATACTCTATCCAGCTCAATTACCATTCACATTTGAAGTCATGACATGAAACTTCATGGAAAAGCAAACACTTCTGCAGTCTTAAACCAGTTTTGAAAGAAACATTAAAGGAGTTTCTTTAAGTGACAAAACAAGCTTCCCAACACTTTGCCATTAAGGTTAGCATATACTCATGGTTGCCCTCTATTAGATTAAGTTCCTTTTATTTCTAGCTTTTAATATTCCTAGCTTTATCCTAACTTAATGTTTCATACTCTTGAAATATCAATTAATTTTTATTTATTTAAATAGTTATTTCTGTGTATATTCAGATGACACTTTTCTATCTATAGATTCTTCTTTTCTTATTAAGATACATATTAAGCATTATCTATTATAACATATTTTCAAGAAAACCAAAGTTGCCATTTTAGAATATATTTTATAGTCCTACTAAGATTTTTTTAAGTTTTTTAATTTCCTTACCTACTCCTGCTAAATTATATTTTTGAAATATATATATCTATCTTATATAAATTTTAAATTTTGAATACATTTTCAAATACCTATTATATTTTCCTGTAAATTATTCTCCATAATAGAAAATTTAATAAATTAAGTATTTGGATTTGATAAGAAAACACATGTATAGATTCAAGTTTCTACATTTTCCTCAGAATGTTAAAATTCTAATAATACCATGTTTTAAATTACTAAGAACATAATTATCATATAAGCTATGTGCTCATTCATGCAGTAATACTTTACCCTCCTTTAAAACTACTTACTGCCATATAAACTGTCTTCTTTGATGCTCCAACTTGATTGAAGAATGTATTCATAATAAATTTATGTTTGAGACAGGCATGAAGGTAAAAATATATACTTTATGTTCTATATAATTTTTCATGATTATAGATGTTAAAAGTTTAAAATTATATATTACCTAGTATACTAACGTTTTCTATATTAATGAAAGACTTTTTAAATGCTGCTTTGGAATGGACCATTGCTTTAAAAATAATCACGAATCTAAACTCTTCATAGACTATAAATGTCACCAGTTTAATGCAAAAGATTGTTAGGAAACTTCCATGGTTTTATCCTAGGTCTGAATCTAACAATTTGCCATGGGTGAACAATTTTTCACTATACTATGAAAAGATTTTGGGTTACTTTTATTAACTTTATTTTGGATTTCTTATGAAATTGAAGAGCAGTCATTATGGATCACATTTCTGCCTTGATTATAAATAATAATAACAATTAAAATATCTATGCCAGGTGTTAATAAATGAGGAGACTTCCTTCTCTTCTTCCCTTGCCTGGAAAAGACATAATTGATCAGTAAATCACTTGTATCTTTACAAAATAGCACTATAGGCAGCCATTGCAAAAGCAAAACCACAAATGAAACATATATAATGTATTTATACATATATCTTTTATATACATATAAAATAAATATAAATATAATGACTATATATTTAAGCAAAATAATAAGCTTTGTAAATTTTTCTTCCAATTTTGGATCTTTTGAGCTTAATTTCCTCAAACTTACCTACATCTATATATTTTGACATATGCAAAGTCAATATTTACTGAAAACTTCACACTTATTAATTTGAATGGTCCATAAATCCCAGTCTGATTTCATCCATAGAGAAATCTGAAACAGCCACTAATAACACTCAGAAGTATGAGCTGGAGCAATAGTATACTGGGTAGGGCATTTGCCTTGTACACGGCTGACCAGGGTTCCATTCCCTGCATCCTATATGATGACCTGAGCCTGCCAGGAGTGATTTCTGAGCACAGAGCCACGATAACTCTGTGCACCCCTGGGTGTGTTCCTCACCCAAAAAGAAAGAACTATTGTGGACTCATCCTTTTGACCACCTATCATATATTTGAATGATTCTCCATCAAAGTGAGTGCCCAGAGAACTGAGAGATAATGCTTCTTTGTTTTGCAGGTGCTTAAAAAAAAACTTCTTTTTTTTTTCATATTTTTAGGCTTTTCTCAGTGCAAAAGTTTCTAAGAATTTCCTCAATTCATGAATTTTTCTTCAAGCCTACCATTCATTTAATCAACTTAGCTGAATTATCTAATAAACGAGAAGACCTGCTTTTTTGATATTTCAATCTATTTTCTTCTTTTTTTAATGCTCCTTTTGGTTGCTTTGAAAAAGAAAATGTGGCAATGAATAAATTAATAAAGAATAAGAACAATGTGATTGTTTTCACGCAAATGTGCTTACCCAAGGGAGAACTTTGTGGCTTTGGCATCATGTACTGTGCATCTGGGCAGAAGCCTGCTTGGGGAGTTGCCTGCATCAAAGCTTCCCTCGTTCTATGGAAGAAAATTCATAGAAATGAGTTATTCAATCTCATGGGGCAGGAAAACATTCTGGCAATGACATTCACATTAGTTTCAGCATTGTTTTTAAGAGAACTAAGGCATCATTCTATAGAATGAATTGTTATTAAACTTATAAAATGTAATAAAATATATTTCATCAAGCTTGTGCCACCCCTCACTTTATAAAATAGCTATGCGAATCTAAACAGTTTTTAAAAACAAAGGCTACCGTATGTTGTAAAGTGTACTATAAAAATAACATGTATTGTTCCACTGGGTAGAGTCTATCAAATGGTTGGATTGATCAAGCTTAATGGAAAAACGGTTAAAATTATACATCTGTCCCATGACATGCACTATGTCTGCTCCTAGGGACAGATCTCCATAGAAGTTCATTTTTCTCAGCAGTTTTCTTGTTCCAGATATAATAATCTCCCTAAACCCCAAAGTAACATAAATTTTAGACAAGCCTGGAGATTATCTAACTTAACATCCCTCAACATGATCCTCTTAGATGATCTCCATCAAAGCGTTTATCGAATAAAATAGCTTAAGGTAATCAAAGTAAGTGAAACTAAAAAGGTAGAAAAGCCATAGCCGAGAGTAGCTTTTGAATTGCTAACCAATATACAAGTACTTTCCTGTTACAAAGCTGAGTGCTATAATTAAGAAGGTATAGTTGTATATAGGTATATTCGGTATGGTTGTATTCATCTAAGGAATCAGTAAAAAATGCTGCAACTTAACCTTCTAATTTGTCATCAAAATATAATACTGATTGACAGACAGTACAGATATTGAGGTGCTGTCTATTTCAGGTTCTGGTTCTATCCCTGCCACCACTTATAGTCTCCCAAACTTTCAGGAGTGAGCTCTGTGCACAAAGCCACAAGCACAAGTAAGCTTTGAATATTGTCAAGTGTGATACAAAACCCCCCACAAAAAAGACCCAAAAAATTACTCACTTATTTTTAGTTGATATTGAATGTGTCTAGAAAAATGTAGTAATAAATTGCCTGAGAATACAAAGTAATTAAGGACTTACTTGCAATGTAATAACTAAGAATCTCTGTCTTGTTTAAATCTAATTTCAAGAAATAAATTTTATGTTATTCATGAAGTTTCAAATGGGCAATCAAACTTTATTGTTAAGAAATGATTAGATTACTTTAGGTTAGATCAGAGGTCACCTTGTATAATAAATGAAACATTGCCAACTAATTGGCCTGATGATTCTGTATTGAGTGCAAGATAGTAAGCTAGCTGGGATATAGAAAATGAAGAAATTTAGAGGGTCTTCAAGCAGATACAAATACCAAAACGATGATTTTGGTGTCAAAATTGATAAATGCAGAAAAGTTTTTGAAAAAAAATACCTGATAAATGCAGCAAAAGAAATTTCCCTGTAAGTTTCAAAGAGAGAAACAATATTTCCACTTAAAGAAATTATAAGAAAGTATCAGAGTTGGCCTTGCAGAACAAGCAGCCATATGAAAAACGGTTCCACAGAAGAGATAGAAAGTGGTTAGAGACATAGTAAGTGGAGTGCTAGCTAGAAGTCATCCTAGTATAATGGAAAAGTTAGATAAAACAGTTGGTTTGGCTTCAGTAAAGCAACAGGTTTCTAAATTTGTAACAAAGAGAGCTGGATAAATGTTGCACAAAAAAGTTAGTAATAGAATTGCTTTTCATATTTATTAAATAAGAAGCAATCGAGAATCTGGATACCAAAGATGAGCTAGGACACCATATTAGTCCAGATGCAAGGAAGCAAATCTAGATTAATGCCCTGCTAATTTGTATGACTGCAAATGTCCCCTATAAAAAAGCCAAGCTACCTGATAGCGTCAAACACCTAGCTCTTGTTTTGTGGCAAACAGTACACATTCAATAAATATTTGTTGAATGGATGAATTTAAAGTTTAAGAAAAGATACAAAATTAATGTTGCAAAGCTTAGAAATTTATAGAAGGAAATTATAGAAGATAGCATGGTATGTCTTTTTGAAACTCTAAGTAATTTTATACAAAATCCAGTAGGATTAGGTAAAATGCCTTCATTAATTTATCAAGTACTCAAGCTTTTGCTATCTGCAGATTGATATGAAATTTTGAAGAGATTGAATCTGAAGTCCTAAGACAAACATAGTAGAGATGACCAGCAGGTTATTTAAAATATGTTTCTCCTATCTTTGCTTTTTTCTTTTAATTAAAAATTAAAAATAGGGCTGGAGAGATGGCATAGCAGTGGGGCATTTGCTTTGCATGCAGAAGGACTGTGGTTCGAGTCCCGGCATGCCATATGGTCCCCCGAACCTGCCAGGAGTGATTTCTGAGTGTAGAACCAGGAGTAGCCCCTGAGTGCTGCCGGGTGTGACACCAAAACAAAGCAAAACAAAACATTTAAAATACAGGTTTTGTAGCTTACAATGCTAATAATATTTCAACACCACACCCATCACTATTGTACCTCCTTCCTTTCCCAAGGACCGCAAAACTTCTTTTTCAAGTCCCCCAACTTCCTAACTCAATTGTGTGGATCAGTATTTCCATTATGTTGCCTTTGGACCCTTTATTTGTTTTTCTAGTTTGTAAATATGACTTTATCCATTCATCCCAGGACTCATCAGGCTATATGGTGTACTTCATGCTACTTTGTTCTCTCTCTGTGTTTTTTTTATAAAACTGTGAAATATGCTTAGCTCCTTGTTTTTATAGTATTTTCTTGGAATATAGCTTAGCCAATTTATTTTTATATTGTCTTTGTCTTTGTATTATAGCAGAATTGAATAACTCTTCAGAATCTGGCCTATAAATCATAAACTACAACTACTCTTTATGAAAGCATAAATTATTTGCAAAAATAATACCTTTTTAACAGAGTTTGTTCATACTTGATATATTCACTTATCAAATAGATATTGAATCTTATGTTATAAGTACTTATGGTGGCACTGGGAATGGACTGGTGAAGATGATACAGTTTCTGTCCACTAAAAGTTAATAGTCATTTGGAATAACAAATAGATGAGCCAAAATTATGTCATTTTTCCCCTTAATAAAAATTTTTTCTTAAATAAATATCTGCTATGCGTTATAAACTAAAAAATAAAAATAACGTTTCTCCATTTGGCAGGAAATTCCAGTTGGGAAATCCAGTATGGCTCATCAATATTCCTGGAAGGGGAACTTCCTGGGGTTCTGGGGATCAAATCAGGACTGGCCGCATACATGTGCCCTACCCCCTGAACTTTAGATCCAGCCTGAGAAAGCAGTCTAGTGCTCTTTCAACAGCCCAAGATAATGCAGTTAGATCTAACAATATTTTTAATCTCAATTTCTATTTTCCCCCTAAGATTTAACATTTGATTTTATATTTTTTAATTTTACATTTTAAATAGTATGTTTGAAAATATATTTTGTCTGTCATTCCTTTTACAATATAAAATATGATAAAATGTTTAATATAAAACTTAAGATAAAACCTTATAAAGCACAGTTACTACAAAGAAGCCAAAGGCATTTGTTAGTTTCTATTAAGGCACTATATTTCTACATTTTAATAAATAATTTATTGAACAAATCAATAAAATAAATAAATCAAATAATTATTAAAATACATTTTAATAAATAAAATTCAATTTGTTAACTAGTTCTACTAAGTAGAGAAGATAAATTAATAGTTGAGAAGAAACCCAAAACTTAATAGTTTGATCAAGATGATAGCCCTATTGGGGCCAGAGTGGTGGCACAGGGTGTAAGGTGTCTGCCTTGCGCGAGCTAGCCTAGGACGGAACGCGGTTCAATCCCCCAGCATCCCATTTGGTCCCCCAAGCCAGGAGCAATTTCTGAGTGCCTAGCCAGGAGTAACCTTTGAGCATCATCAGGTGTACCCCCCAAAAAAACAAAAACAAAAAAATAAAAGATGATAGCCCTCTTAATAGTCACATTCTAAATGTCCCCAAACTTAAACTTTTACTAAGTTATTTATCCAATCTTGATGATGGACAGTAGTGAAAATATGATAATGCATTTTTAAGTTTTAACTTTTAAGCAAATAAAATTCTTTATTTGTACTAATTTGGGATATAATTCTAAATTTGGAAAATGTTGCAATAACACTATGTTATTAAATATTTACCACTGATCAGTTTTTAGGAAATGGAATGTCAGGTGATGAATACTGCTAGCCACTAAAGGGAATAAGAATATTTAGGATACAAGATGTATCTTTGTTTATAGTGCAAGTATTAGGCACTGAATTTAATCATTAGCATAAAAAACCACTCAGAATAATCATTTGAAAAGTTATTTTTAAAGAAAACTCACATCAAATATTATGTATGAGCAACTTCATTTTTGGAGGGCAGGGAAAATTTTAAGGGATAAATAAATACACTTAAGTTGTTAGCATTCTATGATAAGGGCTACATTCTTTATATCAGTTCTAATTCTAGTCACAACTAATAGGCATTCATACTTAGTGGTTACTAAATTAATTACTGTGAGTGACTGAATTCTAATAGTTACATTTATCTTTTTGATTAGGGATATACAAAGGAACACTCCTCAGGTTTAATCCATAATATAAAATAGGCCATTTAACCTAAAGAGTCTTAAGAGAGCTTCTAAATGAGGGTTTGTTGGATAATAACATGATTTTTGCTTTCTAAGGCATTTGTTTCCCTACTGGTTCATTCCTCAAGATAAATAGCTGTTTCCATATTTTACCAGAAATAGAACAAGCATAATTGGACCCAATGAGCAGCATCTATCCTGAAAATGTATCCCATCTACATGGCTTATGCAGAGTTTAACAAGAAAAACTAGAATCCGACTGTTGTATAAAAGCATAGAAAAGTAAAATAATCAGGTTTTGCATCTCCCTGGAAAACTTTAAAGAAAACATTTTATTCTCAGGTGTCATAAACATATCACTAAATTTAATATATACAAATCAAAATGGGAATTACTTCTTAATTATATCTAGTATAGATGACACAAGGAGGAATATATTTTGCAAGACTAAGTATGAAATAAAATGAAAAGAAAATGCTACACAAATAGTCTACAAGGATGTAAATAGTTAATCAGTCTCTCCTGTGAGGTACTTGAAACTTTTCTTAACTATGAAAAGAGATAAAGTGGTTCTTTAGCAAATGAGTGTCATTCTGAGACAGTGTATTAGTTATACCTTAATAAAAAAGTGAGGCAATATGATTAGAAACTAAAATACAGTAACTGGGGGACTTCAATTATTCTAGTCCAAGGCTCCTCTGCTATGGCTTTCAACTGTCCTAGAGATAATTCAACAGTATGAAACTATCTCTGCAACACTAAAAAAAATTTAGATAGTGTGAGTGCTTCCGCTGATTGTATAGAACAGAATAATTCATAAATTTGGACTGTTGGCCATGTTTAGAATAATACAGACTATAACAAACTTTTGTTTTCACAACAATAATTGATAAAGGAATAAGTTCACGTGGTGACTACTTTTAAAGCTTTTTTGGAAAATTGTACAGCATAGCGTGTTCACCTCATTTATTCTGACTTGCCAATGTTATGGTGCATTAAATCTTTGCAAACTCCTGGTACATGGTGGTACACTTTAATTTGGCGGGTATAAATTTGATATAAGCAAAAAGAGAAAGTCAAAGAGAAACAAAAATGGAACATTAAGATTGATAAACATGTCCTAGAAGCATTTTCTCTTAAATTTTATCACCCTTTTTATAAATATTTACTATTCTGTGCCAAAAAACTATTTCAGTTACTAGGCATATATATGTGAACTAAGCTGAAACACTAATATTTTCTAATGAGATTTATACTAAACTAGAAGACAAAAT
This sequence comes from Crocidura indochinensis, assembly GCA_004027635.1. Lineage (NCBI taxonomy): Eukaryota > Metazoa > Chordata > Mammalia > Eulipotyphla > Soricidae > Crocidura > Crocidura indochinensis. Next base: position 21,891 of record PVKC010006355.1, on the reverse strand, counting down.
ATAGACTAGGAAAAACATGTTTTTGATATTGTCCTGTTAGTGTTTTGTGCTATGGAGAAACAAATGACAGAAAGCAGCAGTTCTGAGTAACACACAGCTTTAGATCATCTAGGTTTTTTTCCAGACACAATGAAAAGCTACTGGATATTTTAATTAGGTATGAAACTTTCAAATTTTACTTTTTAAATATTTTTAATTTGTTGCATTAATATTAAATCATTATGGTTACCGATCACAAAGTCACTATAGCAATGACTTTGCTATATGCACTAGGGACACAATTGATGAAATTCTAGTGCCTACAGTAGTAGAATTGAAATAAAGATCTAATAATTAGAGGAAGGATATATTTTGATGGTGGGGCACATTGAAGTCCTAGATGGATTAAACTAAGAAATTTAGAGATGCTTAGTGATGTCAAAAGTCCTGGAAGGCAAAAGGTTCTCAAGTGTTCTTTCATGATCCTTGTGCTAGGATAGGATTTATTATGCTTTGGTAACCATAAAATCTTAGTGACTTCATTAAATAAAACTTTACTTTCCCATTCATCCTACTTATCTAACACAGGTAATATAAGAGAAAGTTCTCCATAGAATCTTCTGAGATCCAAAACCATAGTTATTTTTTGTTGTAGCAACAACAAAAATTTGTTGTAGCTTCTCTCGTTTTCATACCAAGAGAGATTAGGAGAGGAGAATCATGCATTGGCATTACAGAGCAAACACTGGTTTACAATATAGTCTCAAAACCATGGCTAACTTCAATAAGCTAAGAAATAGGGGAGAAAGTTGAATTATCATTTTACCAAATAATTACTAACAACAAATGACAAAGAGTTAAGAGAATTTTACACTGGTTTATACATTTTTGAATGTTAAGAATTACAGAATACTGGGGCCAAAGCGGTGGCGCTTGAGGTAAGTCATCTGCCTTGCAAGCGCTGACCTAGGACAGACTGGAGTTCGATCCCCCAGCGTCCCATAAGGTCCTCTGAGCGATTTCTGAGCACATAGCAAGTAGTAACCCCTGAGCGTCAAATGGGTGTGGCCCCAAAACATACAAACAAAAAGAAATACAGAATAGTAACTATATCAATGATTCCAGAATCAAGACATGGCAAATTAAATATTAAATGATATAATCATAACTTTCTATGGGTCTTTTTTATCAAAGATGTAAATTAGTGCCTGAAGTGTTGGAGTTTAGTCATAACCCAAGCCCACCATACCCCCATATGACCATCTGTAAAAAGGCTTCAAAAAAAAGGGTAATCGCCTTAGAAACAGCCTGCCTGATATGAAATGAAGCCCGGACCACATGCCCATATGAACCTGATAAAATTCCAATATATCATTATAATTAGACTAAGCTGTGGACAAAAAAACCCTTGGTTTTCTTAAGCTAATATTTAGCCTCCATCTTCTTGCAGCAAGAAATCATCTTTAGTTTTGTTCCGATTCTTTTATCTTTGTTACCCCCTTTCTTTTCCAATCTCCTAATTAATAACTAATTATGGTAGCTAAGTAATTCTTGTTAATAGTCACCTGGAACCCAGTCACATGGAGCAGAAATTTGGATAGATTACAAAAAGCAGAAGGAATCTTCATAAAGTCACTATTTAACCACCAATCAGTTGTCTGTCTCGTTTTCATCCTCTGTAGTCCAGGTATTCCATATCACTGGGCAATATATGCTGAAATCCCCTCCCAAAATTATAAAAATATAGAAGAAGAGAGTGCTGCAGAAGTTTAAGTTCTCACAGGAGCTGTAATCATCATCAAAGAAAATTTCACAAAAAGGAATCCATTGAATAAATACCCTAACCACACTCACTGCTTTCTATTCAATAAGGATCAAAGTAGACAATTAAATCTGAAGCCAGAAGACAGGAGAGTACATAGTTCATAAAGGTCAACTCTTAGGACAGAAAATAAGCTGAAGGTAGGTGACCCCATATCGTTGTGTTGTCAGTGAATCCCAGTATCCAAATGAGATAGCATGTGGGGATTGGTCGAACAATGCCAGGGATCTAACTCTCAGCTTTGTGACAGCTCTGAAGTCTCTACCATTAATCCTTATCCCTGGGTCCATCAAAAAAAAAAAATAATAATTTAAAGTTCTACTAGACAAAATTTTTATGTAATATTTCTTTCTAAAACATATGTTACTAGCAAAGGTAGCATTTTAATTTGTGGGGGCTTTGGATAGGGTTGAGGAGGCATACCTGGTGACTCTCAGAAGTTATTCCTGTCTCTGTGTTTAGAAATGAGTCTTAGCAGGCTCAGGGAACTGCATGGGATGCCGAGGATCAAACTCAAGTTGGCCATGTGCAAAACAAATGCCTCTTACCCACTATGCTACCGCTCTAGCCCAACCACATGCGTCTATGTTATACACTAATGCAATGAATTTAGGAAATTTATATAGTATCATAAATAGTAATACGCACTAAAACTAAAATTACAAGAACATATTCAATTACCATGAAAAATGCAAATATATACATAAATTTTGTTTACCTTAAAAGGCATGTTGCACCCTTTGTTAGAATAAAAGCTAAGGGGCCCAGGAGATAGCATGGAGGTAAGGCGTTTGCCTTTCATGCAAAAGGTCATCAGTTCGAATCCCGGTGCCCCATATGGTCCCCCGTGCCTGCCAGGAGCAATTTCTGAGCAAGGAGCCAGCAGTAACCCCTGAGCACTTCCGGGTGTGACCCAAAAACCAAAAAAAAAAAGAATAAAAACTAAAATAGTAATAAAATTTTAATATGTAAATATTAATAACATAATAAATATGTTAGTATTTAATACATACACTAAATATTACATGTAACCTGTGTATATATAAAATCATACATATATAATTATAAAATATATTAATTAGAACATATATAATTAGAAAACAAAATTGCCTTAAGCACTATGAACAGTAAGTGAAATAAAATATATTAAAATATTCTAGTGTTGGAGTCAGAGCGATAGTACAGCAGTAGGGTATTTGCTGACCCAGGACAGACCTGACTTCAATCTCTGTCATCCCACATGTCCCCCAAGCCAGGAGGAATTTCTGAGTGCAAAATTAGGAGTAACCCTGAGCACCACCAGGTATGCAAAATTAGGAGTAACCCTGAGCACCACCAGGTGTGGCCAAAAACAAAAAATAAATAAAAATAATAATAAAAAATTCTAGTGTTGCCAGATTTATCATAGAGTAAGATATCAGGATAATTGTTAAGATATGATACTTGAGTCAAGGAAGCAAAATAAAAGCATGCTGAGTGATATAAAATTATTTTAATTCAATTGATATAAAAATTGATGCTGGGGCCCGGGAGATAGAATGGAGGTAAGGTGTTTGCCTTTCATGCAAAAGGTCATCAGTTCGAATCTCGGTGCCCCATATGGTCCCCCGTGCCTGCCAGGAGCAATTTCTGAGCATGAAGCCAGGAGTAACCCCTGAGCACTGCCGGGTGTGACCCAAAAACAAACAAAAAAAATCGGTGCCAAGTCAATGGAATATAAGTTGGTGCCTAACATGAAAAATGGTGATGTCAATAATCTTTGATTTGTGAGCAGTCAAAGAGAGAATTGTAGAATGAGTTAGGCTGGGTATCATAAGGTAAGAAAAAGAAATCAGTGGAACTGTTCTATAAGTTGATGTTAAATTATTCATTTACTACCAAGATTTATGGCACCAGTAATATATTTTAGAAAAATAATAGATTGAATCACATGGATTTAAAATACAAAGGACTAAGGGCCAGAGAGATAGCACAGTGGTGTTTGCCTTTCAATCAGCTAATCCAGGACCTAAGGTGGTTGGTTCGAATCCTGGTTTCCCATATGGTCCCCCGTGCCTGCCAAGAGCTATTTCTAAGCAGATACCCAGGAGTAACCCCTGAGAAGTGCCAGGTGTGGCCCCAAAATAAAAAACAAGCAAACAAGCAAACAAAAATACAAAGGACTAAAAATAAATAAATACATACAAAGAGCATTGTCTTCACTAGTAGCAAAACACATTCTCCTCAAGCTCACATATACCATTCATCAGAACTGATCATATGTTAGAACACAAAACAAGTCATACATAAATGTAAGAAAACTGAGATCATGTTAAATATCTTTTCTGACCATAATAGTATGAAACTGAATCAATTAAAAGAATAAAACTGAAACTTTTTAATTTTTGGAAATCATATAAGTCCTAAAAGAGTATGACAAAGAAAAAAATTAGAAATAAAATTATATATGGAGGCAAATGAATATAAAATGAAACATACTACACCCTGTAAAATGCTGTAAAAGCAGTTTAGAGGAAAATATATTCTTACAATCACCTACATTTGAAAAAGAAAAAATACCAAACAGCTAAATTTCACCATCCCAAAGAACTAGAAAAAGACAAAAAAAGAAACCCTAAGTTAGTAAAAATAGGGAAATAGAAAAATAACGTAAGTATAAATAAAATAAAGGACATTAGGAAAATTCAAAAGATTGATGAAACCTAACTTTTTTAGGATATGCAAAAAATTGTCAGTCCAAATGAAAAGAATGGCAACCCATACTTACCAGGTGACCCAGTCAATGACTGATTCTTCTTTGGCAATCTTAGAAAGCAGGGGGGGAGAAGTAGATCGATAGCATAGCTGTAGGACTTTTGTCTTGTATGTGGCTGACCCAGGACAGACCTGGGTTCGATCCCCAGCATCCCATATGGTCCCCACTCTACCCCAAACCCCCACCCCAGCCAGGAGCAATTTCTGAGCATATAGCCAGGAGTCACCACTGAGCCTCACAGGGTGTGGCTCCAAAAAAAAAAAAAGGACGGAGCCAGCATTACCTTTATCTATTATCTGCAAATTAATCAACCAATACATCATATACCACATTAAAATGCATACATACGCATACATATAATTGCTATTAATAGGTACATAAAAGTTTTCTTTAATTTAGTCACTGTAAAGTTACAAAGTTATTTATAATTATGTATCAGTCATACATTGTTTCAGCACCAATCCCTTCACCATGGTCCACTCTTCTTTACCAATAATTCCCAAACTCCATTTGCTTCCCACCCACCAATCTAAATTAACTCAATGAGAGGTCCTTTTTTTCTTGTTTTTGCACAGTGATTTAGAGTGATTTTAAGTATCAGGTCTTCACATATAATATTTTACCACCCGTTAGTACCCATTTTTCTCTTGATTTAACACTTCCCTCCATACTATACTTAGTAGTCCCTTTCTGTCTTAACCTTGAGCCCTCCCCACCAAGTGATAAATTCCTTATGTCATGTCATATTGTTTCCATTGTCTTTGAGAATACATATTTCACCATTATACTTTTTGTAGTACACATATGAGAGAGAGTTTATTCTGATTCTGCCTATGACTAACTTTGCAGGTTCATCCACATAGCAACAAACTTCATGATTTTTTTCTTATGGCTAAGTAATATTCCATTATGTATATGTGTCTTAGTTTCTTTATCCAGTCATCTATTCTTGACACTTCAGTTGTTTCCATTTTTTGACTATTGTGGATAGTACTGCAAGAAAAATAAGGTTGTAAATGTTTACACCATTTAGTTTTTAGGTTCTTGGCATATATTTAAAGAAAGGAAATTGGTGCATCAAATTAAAGTTCAATTTCTAGACTTTTTCCTAGAATTTTTAAAAATGTACATTGTGTCGGGGCCCGGGAGATAGCATGGAGGTAAGGTCATCGGTTTGAATCCCGGTGCCCCATATGGTCCCCCATGCCTGTCAGGAGCAATTTCTGAGCATGGAGCCAGGAGTAACCCCTGAGCATTGCCGAGTGTGACCCAAAAACCAAAAAAAAAAATGTACATTGTGTACTCTGCAATGACTGACCCACTCAACATTCCCACCAGCAGTGAATGAAAATGTCTTTTCCTTTATAAGCATGCCTACACTGGAGGTTGCTTTTTTTTTTATGTATGCCAATATCTTTGGTTTGAATTTCCCAAATAATTTGAGATTCAGATCATTTTCTTACGTATCTTTTGGTCTTTTGGTATTTCTTCTTTGAGGAAATATCTATTTCTTTTCTCCCCATCTATTTTTGATGAAAATAATTTATTTATATATTTATTTAAGCAGCAGGGTTACAAACATGTTCAGATTTGGGATTCAGCCATAAAATGCCCACCATCTCCGATTTTTATTTTGATGTGCTTGGATTTTTTTCTATATAAAGTTCTACCAGTGTTTTATGTATCTTGGAAATTAACCTAATATCAGATAAGTGATGTGCAAATAATTTCTCTCAGTCTGTGCAGGTCTTTGAATTTTGGTCAGCACTTCCTTTGATGCAACTTATAAATGTATGTAGCTTCATTCTTTTATCTTTATTCCTATCACTTTGACAAAGACATTGACTTCTTTAAGATGCCTCTAGCTTCAATGTTGTTAACAGTTCTGCCTATATTTTCATCAGAACTTAAAAATTCAGGTCTGATATCAAGTTCTTTAATCCGTTTTTATTTGGGTTTTGTGTATGGTGCTAGAAGGGGTCTGAGTTCATATTTTTTAAATGGCTGATCAGTTAAAGCAGCACAATATTTTGAAGAAGCTTTCTTTTCTTGCTCCACTTCATATATTTTACTCCTTTACGAAAGATTAGCTTTCCATAAATCTAAGGATCTCTCTCTTTCTCTCTCTTTCTATTTTAAATTTTATTCCACTGATCTGAGATCCTCTCCTTATTCCAATTCCATGCATTTTTCATTACAACAGCTCAAAAAAGCATTTTAATCATATAAAACAGGACCAACCAGTATTGACAAATGGGGTTGGAGTGGGAGGAAAAGCATTCACACATCCGCACTAAGTTCTAACCAAATGAGCTAACTGGCCACTCTAGCACTCAAATATCAATGGTGAGAATGTGAACTAGTCAAACCTCCATAAAAAAGCTTTATTGAAATTTCTAAAATACCAAAATATACCTACTATTTCAACAAGCAATTCCACTCCAATTTTATACTCCATAGAGTATAAAAGCACTAAGGCAAAAAAATAAATCTACCCTTATGTTTGTCACAGCACAATTTTAGAAGAGACAAGACTTGGAAATAACCTAAGCACCCAATGACAGATGATTGATAAAGACGTGCATAATAATGGAATAGTGCCCTGCTCTTTAAAAGAAAGTTAAAGGAATAATTTATGTCATTTACAATGATATGAATTAATGGAGGGAATTAGACTAAGAAAAATAAGTCTGGAGAAAAATTTCAGATGATTTCACTTTTAGATGGGTTATAAATAAAGTAAAGGAATTGGTGAGATCAAAACTAAACAAACTCCTGAATTATGGCTGGAAGACCGAGGTTTGAGTGAGGAGGGGCAAATGCCAAAAGAAAGCTGGGATGGAGGAATGTTGGTATTTGTGGTGAGCATGGTTGGCAATCTCCAACTGGAGAATGAATCTGTACCCCTAAGCCATCAGTTGAAAACCAACAGGATCTCATAAATAAATAACTGAATGAATGCAAAGAAAAGGCATTTAAATTCATTATTTCTTTTCTTTTTTCTCATTATTGATGAAGGTTCCATTTGTGGAGCAAGTTCACAGGGAAAGGTACAACAGGGCAGCAGCACCTGTACTGTCCCGTCCCTCCGTGTGTTCTAGGTCTGACCCAAAACAATCATGTTGAAGCCACAGAGCTCTCTCTGCAAAAAGGAACTTGTTCACACTAAAGCAATCAACAGGAGAGGGTCAGAAAAGAAGACAGGCCCTCGCAGCTCAGTGTGCTTGCCCATATCAACACCTCTCTAAAATACTTTACAGAAGCATCCCCTCACTACTCATAGAACAGCCCTGGAAGGACTTGGTACCTTACTTCAGTTCTCTAGCCAACTATTCTGTAGTCAGTTTTTTTATGCTCAGAGGTGTGCAAAAGTTCTTCTAAGGTCCATGTGTTATCCAGCCAGTGTCTCTGAGGCAGGAGATTTCCCTCCAATTTGGATGACAGCACAGGGCCTCAAACACTAGACACAATGGTTGGGAACTGTGTACTCTATTTTCATGTGGCCCATCTCCAGTTCCTGCTGCAGTGCATTGGAGCAATCCAGTCAGAATGAATTTCAAAAACTGCTCTCAACAAATATATAGCAGTAGTGAACTTTAACATAATGATCACAGATGACAGAAGCATAGCAAATACCATACTCAAAAGCTGGAAGTCTTCCCTAAGATGAGGAGCAAGCCAAGGGTAGCTATTCTTATCTCTTATAATGCGACATATGAAAGTAGAATACCCAGTGGAAGGATTAGCAAGAACAGCCAAGATGGACAGAAAAGTAAAATCGTTTCTGTTTTCAAATGGCACTAAACTATAGAAAAGCCCTAAAGAGTCAAATTCAAAAAAGAGATATAACTATATAACCAACAATTTCAGTAAGGTTGAAGATTGCAAAATCAATTCACAAGAAATTCCTGCATTTCTATAGTCTAACAATGAGCTGTCAGAATAGAAATTAAGAAAACCATTGCATTTGCAATCATATAAAAAATCAAATTATTCAGAATAAAATTGAACCCAGGAGGTGAGAACTCTCTACAGAGGAAGTGGATTCAACTAAATGTAAAGATATCTCATGTTCATAGAATTGAAGAATTAGTGCTGTTAAAATGCCCAAGCAACCCAAATATAAAAATTCAATATAACTGCAACAAAAATGTCAAATACATTTTTGTTTTTGCTTTCTCACAAATAAAATAAACAATCTTAAAATTTGTATGGAACACAAAAAGCACTGAATATAATTTTAGAGGTAATCTTGATAAAGAAAGCTGAATGCTTATACTTTGTTATTTCTACCTATATTAAAAAATTATTGTAGCAATCAAAGCAGTACAGTATTGGCAAAAACAAATGCATAAATCAATGGAACAGAACTGAAAGCCCAGAAATAATCTCATGCATACATGGTCAAAAAAGATTTTACAAAGCCAAGAATATACAATGGTCAGAAAATAATGTCCTCTATAAAGGGTGCTGGAATTTTATGCAAATCTGATGCAAAAGAACAAAGATGAAACTGCAAATCTCCTGTAGAAAACAGGGGCAATTTTATTGGTAACAGCTTTGAAGTGGCTTTGTTTCTTTTTGTTTTTTTTTTTTTAGATTTGACTCTAAAAGCAAAGGCAAAAAATACAAAAACAGACATATAATATAGCATCAAATTAAATAGCTCTACGTACGAAGAGCAAAGGAAACCAGCAATCAAATGAAGAATAACTATTGGAATAAAGGAAACATGTGAAAACCACATCTCTGGTAAGAGTAGGTTAACAAAACTTACCAGAAACTCAGATAATCAATAGTAAATGAATCAAATTTTTAAATGGAAAAAAACTTGACATACATTTTCCAAAGGTAAATTATTAATATTCAATAGATAAATCAAAGAGAGGTGTTTAACTGTTTACAGGGGAAATACAAAATCAAAGCCTCAATGAGACATTATCTCCTACCTCTTGGGATGTTTATCATCAAAAAGAGAAGTCATACTTTGCTGGCAAGAATGTGGACAAAAGGGAACATTGTGTTGTCCATGACCCAGAAGTTAGTGAACTGAAATACTTGCATACTATTGATGACAACATAAATGATAGGTCCAATGTGGTAGATACAGATAACCTTATCTCAACAATTAAAGAAAAATAGAACAATTGAGGGCCAGAGATTCAGTTCAAGGGTAGAATGCTGCCCAACATGAATATGTCCCTGAGTTTGATCCCTACAGTACAGGGAGGGGAAATTGCAGCCTAGTACTACCAAATGACTTGGCAATCCCCTTTTGAACATACACCCAAAAGAAATAAAATTGAAATATGGGGCCAGTGCGGAGGCACTAGAGGTAAGGTGTCTGTCTGCCTTGCCAGTGCTAGCCTAGGACGGACCATGGTTCCATCCCCCGGCGTTCCATATGGTCCCCCAAGCCAGGAACGACTTCGGAGTGCATAGCCAGGAGTAACCCCTGACCGTCACCTGGTGTGTCCCCCCCAAAAAATAAAAACTAAAAAATAAAATAAATAAAATTGAAATATGGACAAGGTATCAACTCTCTTCTGTTCATTGTGGCATTTTTCAAAATTTTAAAAATAGGAGAAAAAAAACAAAAAATGTCCACCAATGCATGTATCAATCAGGATAGGAGAAATTCAAGTGCTAGGTAATATGCCTGTTATGGCTGAGGATTTGAGTTTGATCCCACTACCAATTGTCCCCCTGAGCACTGCTGACTAGAACTAGAGGACTCTCAAAAATGCTGTTAAATAGACACAATTCTGTCAGAAATGACTCCAACATTCACAGAGATGGCCAGATATGACCCTTGTACATAAAAGAGATGGGTAGATCTTTATCATTTGTGACAACATGTTACACATAATACTGTGTATTATACTAAGTGAAACAGGTTATACAAAAAGGCCGATAATGCGTGAGATTGTGTACACAGGGGATTATTTGAAAAATAATAATTTTTAAAAAGAAACTGAACTCTGAGCAGAAGAACATTTGTTACCAGAAACTATAAGGCAGAGGACGTAGAAGAAACAGATAAAAGGCATAGTATTTTGGCTTTAAGATAAATAATTTGTGGATCAATATAATCACTACAAATGTCACTGCATTGTGGTACAAAGAAATGCTCTCAGCAAAATAAAGATAACTATGTGATGACTGATGTACTGATTAACTCACACTGTATATGTAACAAATACCACATTGTACATTTTAAACATGTCATAATTTTATTTGCCAGCTATATCACAATAAAAACTAGAAACATGTATTTTACTTGTCAGTAAGTCATATAAAATTGTCGTCACTGAAAATCACACAAAGCACAAAAAGCAACAAAAAGAAGCAATGTAGAAAACACTGCACTACACATGTATTACAACTATGAACACCCATTAAATCAAGATACTTATCACAACCCCACAAAATATCTTTTTAAATATTGGGTGAAGAGGGCACAGGGTTCACTTCTAGCTCTGTGTTCAAGGGTCACTCCTAGTAATGCTCTGGAGACCATATGCAGAACCAGGAATTGAAACAGGGTCAGCCTTGTGCATGTTCAGGTGGCTTAATCCCTATATTAGTTCTCCAACCCCTCTTTTAAATATTTCAATAAGTATAATCAGGCTAACAAAGACAAAAATATGGCACTTGCCGATATTTGGTGTATGAACTGGCCTAGCCTCTTCCTTGAGCTCATGACCTAATCTTCTGGAAAAGAGATGAATGGTTCTTTTACATGTGTATTGCCAGTGTTGCTACTTCACAGGTTTGGGGTTGCCACCACCTGTACCTCAGTCACTCTGCTTCAGTGGCTCACAGACACAACTTCCTCTAATTGGAAGACTGGAAAAGGAGCGAGACAAAACTTACTCTTCATTTGCTGGGCTCTATCTTTATCTACTCACTTCAGTTTTTCAAGCTGAATGCTCTTAGCTGGTTTCTGGCTCTTTTCTTTTTCCCAACCAGTTTTCTCTCCAACCAGTTCTATGAATATTTTCTTTCAGCCAATCTTCCAACTACCCAATTCCACCAAATATTTGCATATTGAATTCTAGAAGCTGGGCAAAGAAAATGCTTATTTTCTTTCTATAAATTAATGTCAAAGTAGAATTGGATCATTGTCAAAGAAATCATCTCTGCATTGCTTTGCACCGTTTCTGCTATTTCAGATAGAGTTGGTGCAGGACTCAAAGGCACAATTCCAAGCCCCCTGAAACAAAAGGGAGAGATGTCCAAAAAACTGCTGAGTACTGCAGAAGCAGGAAAGCAGAAAACTGACAATTTATGACCAATGTGTGAATTTCTGAGGCTATTCTCTAAACATATTAATCTCAACCTGGCTCAGTAAAACTGTATGTTGAAGATTTATGTTCTAGCTATTACTAATGGAATGATTACAATTTCTACAAAGCTTTTTATATATAAAACTGGACTTATCTAAGCCGATCTTTATTTTTTAAAATCCAATTGAAATTTGGTTTGTTCTTTATGACCATCTTTTATCATAACTTCGTTCTTTCAGTTCTGTTTAACTGATCTTGTTTTTTGGTGGCAGAGGAGAAGCAGCATTGGAAATCTATGTCTCTGCAGTCATATATTATCAGTTCAAGATTTGGCATATACACAGGAAAATCAGGGTTTCAGGTCTATAACTGACCTTCATTGTTTCCTTTTAGGTTAGAAAAGGTTTTTTTCAGTTAGGGCTATTTTGTACAGAATACTAATAAATTCTGGGGCTGTTATGCAAAACAAAGGCAAAATTTAGAAGCAATAGCATTCATCTGGTGACCAATCTCTACTCTTTCTATAATCAAATAGCTCACAGTGTTAAATATAAATGTCAATAATCTATAAAAGCACATATTTCATGATAACAGAAATGACATGATATCAGGCCAGATGCCTCAGAGTGAGTCTGGCTTAATATTGGCTAATAATACATGCATATAAAATAAAATAATCCTGTATGTATAACATGTTATGGTCTTTGCTAATAATTTGCCAAAAATACTTGACCAGAGGCTTGGATTTCACTAGAACAAACCCAGTTTTGATTTTTAATATAGTGCTTGTTATTATCTGAATTGAACGTACCTAAATTTTATTTATTGAACCACCAACTCCCCACCAGTGCTATAGTATTTGGAGATGGAGTAGTTGAGAAATTGTGTTACATGAGATGATGATAGACAAAACTAATATTTTTGGAAGAAAAAAGGAGAAAATAGCTGCAAACTAGGAAAGAGTCCACATCAAGAACCAAATATACTGACACCTCAATATTATAACTCCCAGCTTCCAGAACTATTAGAAACAAAAGCATATAGAATAGTGTATTATTATAGCATCCAAGCAGAAAAGTGCCATGCTCTAGTAGAAAAATAACTTGCTTAACAAAGGAATGACCAAAATTATCATGAATAGCTAAAATTCTCTTTAAGTTATCCATTTGTGTTTGGATGATCAGCACCATACGAAAATACATTCTATGTTTTTTATTTTTACTAATACTTACTCTGTAAACAAGTCCAATTAACTATAACAAAAACTCACTTAACAAATCTCACATCTTTATTTCACTGAAACCACCGTGGAGTTTCACCTAGAGAGCTGTGTCTCCAACATAACTCTTATCTCCACCACTTGAACTCCCATAACTCATTCTTCTCATGAAAACCAAAGCTGATCTTACAAAATAGAACATACTCCCCTGCTGCTTATAAACCACGTGCTTGATTTTTAAAATACTATACATAAAAGCAAAACTTCTCACTCAATATACAAAGCTGTGTAGCTTGGTTTCTGCTTACCTCTCCAATCTAGCAATATATCATTATTCTCTCCTTCAAATGTTTATAACGCCAATTTGCCCATTAAGCACTTACTGTATTAGTACAATGGTGTTCCTGTTCTCTGCTGGAGGTTCTCTTCAGTTTGGTGTTTACCAGCCTGATTTCTCCATGTCCTTCAGGTAGCAATTTAAATATTTGCTTTTCAGAGATGTTTTCCTAGCCCTGTAGTCTAAATAAGCATCCTGTGATTCTCTGTTTTACCACAAGGATTTAATTTTGCACAATTTGCCTCTGAATTATATTTTGCTTACTTGTTTCTTCATTTTTTATATGTAGACTCTATGAATTTGTTTACTTTATTCAGAGCTATGGTCTTAACACATAAAAGAGAGCCTGGCAAAAAAAATTGCTAAAATTTTGGTTAGTGAATGTGTGAATATAAATAAATTATATAATTTTCTAGCACTAAAGAGGTTCATATTAATCCTTTCATGAATAATATTGCAAGTCATAGTGATTCAAATTATTTAAAAATTATGTATTTCTTCCTTTACCATAATATCAAGAAATGTTTCTAATTAAAATCAGTATTTGGACCAAAAAGATAGTACAAAGCATTGACCCTTGTTCAATCTCTGGAACACCATATGGTCCCCTGAAACTGCGAGGAGTGGTCAACTGAGTGCAGAACCAGGGATAAAAACCTGAACTCCTGCTTTTCCCCCACTCTTCGCTGCCGAGCAGCTACACTGAGGAACCCCCGGGAAGATGGCACCCGAATCACATGGGCCATTCGAACCGGGCAATTGGACACACAGGGACTCTAGAAATACCAGCAGCTGTGCACTCGGCCTTTCCCCACCTCTTTGCTGCTGAGCTGCTAAGACTGAGGAACCCCTTAGCCACTAAGACCAAGGCGTCTCCGGGGACCAGCTTCCGCCTCTCTTCCACCAAGCTGCTAAGACCAAGGCACCGCTAAGACCAAGGCGTATCCGGAGACCAGCCTCCTTGGGCACCCAGAGACCTTAAAAAAAAAAAAAAAACAACAGCAGCCATGCGCTCAGCCTTTCCTCTGCCTATGGGTGACTATCCTTCCACTGTAACCTTACCTTACCCTCTTTCTTTGTATCTTTGTTCTCATAATTAAAAATAATAAAAAAAAAACCTAACTCCTACATGTTGGCAAAATAAAAGACTAAAATCCTTTAGAATTTTTGAAAATCAGTTCTATAAAAATAATAACTTCTATGAGAATAACCCTAATAGAACGTATTCTTGGAGCTTGGGGTACACATAGCTATAGAGGATTTTCCTAGCATGTGTGAGGACCTAGGTTTTTTATCCAGCTCTGTAAAATAAATAAGTAAAATACACAGATAAGAGTTTTAAAAAAACACTAAAATGTAATTAGTCATTAAAATTTTATTTTAATTGGCTTATTAAGCTAGATTGTAAATAGCTAACACAGAATCAGTTGTAGTATTCCAAAGAGGTGTAGAATTTATTAATGAGTCCTCTGAAAGAGAAAGAGGCCTCGGGTAAGTCAAGCTATCAAGGAGGACTATAAGCAGAGGAACAATAGGAGCGCCAATTTTGCATATAACATTTGCATAAGAAAATCATATGTAGGTATTGGGGGTATAGTTCAGTAATAGAGTCCTTGACTTGCATTTCTATGGTCCTGAGTTCGATCCTTTGCACTCAACAGAATAGTTCTAAGAAATGAAGCAAGTCAGGAACTCATCACTTCATATATTGTTTTCCACAGGAATTAACCTCCCTAATTATGTTCTCAATAATTATTTGCCAACTCTGAGTTAGGCAAACTAAATTGTCCTCTCTAATTGCAAAAAGGAGGCATCAGTCACTCCTGGTTTGTCACAATTATTGCTAAGATCAGGCTACATAATTTTGTGACGATCTGTCATAGTCGTAATTTTCAACCTGGACCTCTTCAGTATATTCATTTTGGATTTTTAAAAAAATATCACTAAAATTTCTGTAGACTAGTAAGATATTTACAATTCTTCATTACCATAAAAGATGGTATTTAGGGGCCAGAGAGATATAGCACAACAGTAGAGCATTTGCCTTGCATGCAGCTGACCCAATATGGGCCTGATTCAATTCCTGACATCCCATATGGTCCCCCAAGCTTGCAGGAGCAATTTCTGAGTACAGAACCAGGAGTAACCCCTGAGCAAAGCTGGGTGTGGTCTCAAAACCAAGCAATAACTCAATAAATAACTAAATAAATAAACTGTTTTCAAAAAAGATGGCATTGGGGCCGAAGAGGTAGCATGGAGGTAAGGCATTTACCTTTCATGCAGAAGGTGTTAGATTTGAATGCTGACATTCCATATGATCCCGGGGCTAGCCAGGAGCTATTTCTGAGAGTGGAGCCAGGAATGGTCCCAGAGCCTGCCAGGAGCAATTTCTGAGCGTGGAGCCAAGAGTAACATCTGAGAGCTGCCAGGTGAGACCCAAAAAACAAAAATTAAAAAATTAAAAAAAAGATGTCAGGGACCTGGCGGTGGCGCTGGAGGTAAGGTACCTGCACTAACCTAGGACGGACTGCGGTTCGATCCCCCGGTTCCCCATATGGTCCCCCGTGCCTGAGAGGAACGACTTCTGAGCGTATAGCCAGGAGTAACCCCTGAGCGTCACCGGGTGTGACCCAAAAACAAACAAACAAAAAAAAGATGTCATTTAGAGGAAACAAATTCCATAGATGAAACTATTTTAAGATCCTCATTAGCCCCCAAACTAGCCTCCTACTCTGATCTGCCCACCTCCAGAATGTTGTTTACATATTTAATATCATTTAATTTCACTTTTTTATGTAATACATTTATTAAAAATTCAACAACTATTTATCAAGCATATATGATTGATCAAGATTACCAGGGCATAATGGAAAACAAAAAATATTTTTTATTTATTGTAGGGATATTAAAAGCATTGAATGATTCTTCATGGTTAAATGCATTTTGAAAAAATGAAATCTACCTGCCTCTTCCCTGCCTTATGCCCTATTCTCCCTCTACTGCTAACTGAAGATTTGTTGATATTAATGAAACTGATAGCAAAGGAAGAAAATAGAACGAAATTTCATGACTCCAAATGACAGCCAGGTCATGTTTATCTAAGGCACATGTACAATTAGAAAAATGGTAAATGTAGTGAAATGAAAGCCTCAGTCAACATTAGTCTAAATATGGTCTTGGAGCTATTTGCAGCGGAATCATCTAGATAAATTGCCAAAACTAAATATACTAAAATCACAACACAGATTATTATGTCAAATTCTCAGAGTCTGTGGGTATCCAGATTTTTAGCACCAATCACGGAAACCTGAAGCTAAGTCACTAGTTAAAATCAGCAATAATAGAGCAGTGTATTCCACTTATTCTGAGTACAGCACTTATAAATGATTTATTTTTGTACCTCTTCAATTGGCTCAAGTTCAATTGCTACTTGAGAGACAAGTCACATGCATTCATGTACACATAAAGCACAAAGACAACAAAAATGTATCTACTACTTTCGATACAGTCTTAAAATTAAGATGTTATCAGGATCTTCTCAAGCACCTTATGGAACTCCTTACTTTCATACAAATTCTAAAAAAGAGTAAACATTATCTTTCTTTTTTTTAAATTTTTATTATGAACAAAGTGAATTACGAGTCTTTCACAGTAATATTTAAGGTGCATGGTTACAATGAGTCAGGGGTATTCCCACCACAAGTGAAGTCCTCCCTTCATCCCTATTCCCAGCATGCATTCATATCTCCCTCCTTTGTCCCCCAAACTGCTAGTGTAACTAGTCCCCTCTGTATATAGCTTGTTGTAGATTGGGTATTGATTCTGTTGTCATTGACTTTGGGTTTGGTGTTAAAGTCTGATCATTTTTTCATTTTTACTCAATATTCATACCACTGTTTGGTCCTTGTACCATCCATTTTCCCCCCTCAATTTATGAAGCAGAACAAGATGATTCAAGTTATGTGATTTGTTTGAAAAAAATAAAAATAAAAACTGAGAGGAAACCATCTAGAGGTTATAAATATCATTTCAAAAGAAGAAAGAAAAAATAAGAAAAGCATAAAACTACCTAGCAATGAGCAACTTTTTAAACTATTTTTTAGTAAAGGTGATTTTTGTCATAAATACTCTGAAGATCTGACTAATCCACCAGTATCATATGAATATATTACTGTTATATTTAATAATTTATATTCAAATCTAATCAATTTAATTGTGAGATAAATGCATTTTATTGGCAGGAACAATTGTTTTCCCAGGTGAAAATAACTTGCGTTGTCATAGTAATTCTACATTACTTTCCTTGCTCTGTTTTTTTTTTTCATATAAAATGTCATTCTTTCAAACTACTTAAAATCGCATCAAGTCATTTATCTAATTAAATTCTTTATTATATCAGATAATGTCAGGACCAAAAAATATCTAAGTGGATCATTTGCTGTAGATAGCCACTAATTTTTTATTTGAAATACTTTATTAAAACATGCTGAAAAATAAAAAGGAAGATGCTTCTAGGACTTAAAATATTATTCTTATGAGACTTAATTAAAAACAAGTACTTTTTGTTCTCCACTCATTTTTAAGATTTTTCTACTGCACACATCATTATTACTGACTTATTTATTCTAGCTATGATTTAAGTTAATAGATAATTATTTAGTAAGACAGTGTCTGAAAACTTTACAAATTTATTTTCCCTACCCTCAGAACTACCTCTCACAGCTACTGAAAATATTTTTAGCATGTAATATGAATCTGTTTTACCACCAGAGATTCATTAAATTAGTCTATTTTATTTCACAGAAGTCTGATTTTTAATGTTTATATTTAATATACTGATATTAATAATGATAAGGAGTGAAAGACTTGAAGTAATTGAAAGAATATTCAATAAGTATAAATATCTCTAAGTTTTCCAAAACATAAGAAAAAATATTAGTAGCAATAATTTTAAGAAATAATACTGACTCCATATCTGACTTTCAATTTTAAAGCCAGTGAATATCTAATTCATTCTGAGACTACATTATACCTCTTCTTTTATTCCCTCCAGGGACATTGATCTGACCAGTCTTCAGGTACACTGGCTTGGGGGCTGATATCACCAGGGCTTTTAGGAGTGAGTACAGGCACCCTTCCCTTTGTTTCACCCTTCTTCCAGAAGCTCTGGTAGATTGCTACATATCCCTAAAAGTTGTAGTATCAGTAACAGTGCTTTAAATACTTCATTTGTTTGATGCTGGCATCCCAAAACATTCCAATGTAACAGAATGGACAGCTAACAAAAGCTTACTAAACCTTCTGCCATTGTATTAATGACTTCATTGGAGGTACAATAATTTCCACAAATGTTCTTGCTACAGAACTTTTTCTTTTTTCTTTCTTTTTTTAACTTTCCTTTCTTCTTCTATTTTATTTTTTTCTTTTTGTTGTTCAATAACTTTGCTTCCCCTTATGTGGAAACAAATGTATTCTGATAAATGATGTCAACTATGTGATGCTTTGTCTTTAATTTTTTTTAATAGAAAAACATGACATCCTTGCAAAACTTAGGCTGTGAATTCAATTCCCAGACTTACCTCATGTGTGGAGTATGATCCTGCCAACTTTAACTTTACTACTTGTAACCCTCAATGCTGTAAGAAATTTCTGGTCACACCATGGGCAGAGTTGTAAGAGTATCACAGTGAATGAATGTAAGCCCTGGTGAGAACCCAACAAATATGTGTAAACCCCAAGGCCAGAAGTACTTGGCGAGAATGTGTCTGAGCACTGCAGTTTTTCCCTCAGTGAGCCCTACAGTGTGCATAGTGTACAAAAGAGTGTAAACTCTAGTGTGTATATTCAAATGCAACAAATAAAAATGCAAACTTTAGCAAACAAATCTTACATGTTCCACAATCTGATGTGTGACACCATGCAAATACAAATAAAGTTGGCAAGCACCACACTGAGCCATCACAGTAGCATCAACAGTGAAGGGCAGGAAATGCTTAAGGAGAAGAAAAGTATAATCTTCAAAGAAATGTAAATTAATACTGCCACTGAACATACCATGAATAGTGTGAAGCATGGGAAGTTTTAATTCTACAGTTAAATTTGCTGATTATTAGTGGAGATAGGTATTTATAAGGTTTTATTTTATTATAGCGTTTCACATAATGTTTTACATGAGTGAAATATTGTATACAAATGTTTACTTAGAATTAGAGCAATAGATTTTACTTGGATTGACTGCACTTATCTAATTCCCTTGGCAAAGAGTAAATCATTAAAAGCAAAGTCAAATTAGCAGAAAGACAAAAAAAAAAAAGAAATATCAACCATTTAATTGTGCAGCAATTGCAAATTTCACATTCTTTAAGCAAACTTATTTTTTTACCTTCTAAATTAAATTTTCTCAAGGAGCTATTATTGAAATTCACAGGAGTAACAGATATAGGCAATATTTGCTTTTCAGAAATGGCAGGCATCCCTTGAGTCACTAAAAATATTTATAAGCCCTTTGAAGTGTTCTAGGATTTTCTTCTGTTGTGAAACATCCTGGAACAATAAACAGATGGTTACACCAGGGTTACTAACTCCTAAAAGAGAAGTTCATTCTATTGAGACATAATGTGGTAGTTATTCACTCCTAAAAATATCTACTACATATTTTATGAAGAGATTAAGAAATCTTCTGATGTATGATAATTCTTGTGTGCCAGATATTTACCTTGAATGGTTATGTTGCCTTGAAATCTAAGTCCCATATTAAATCAAATTCTAAACTATATGTAAACATTATTCTCAATATATTTTAATTCCAAGATATAATATTTTACTTTCAGCAGTTTCTTTTCTAAATTTACTACAAATAGTTTAAAATTAGTTTTAAAATCAAACTGAAACAGTGGCACAAGTGGTAGGGTATTTGCCTTGCATGCAGCTAACCTAGGAAGGACTGCCATTTAATCCCTTGATGTCCATATGGTCCCCCAAGTCAGAAGCAATTTCTGAGCACATGGCCAGGAGTAGCGTCACCCTGAGCATCTCTAGGTGTGGCCCAAAAAGCAAAAAAAAAAATCATTTTAAAATCATGGAATTATAAGCTATATGAAAGTTCATATAAAATAATTCCCTTATCTTGTATATGGGATTCTAATAAACCCAGCATCCCATGTCACTGTCATAGAGCTATGCCATGTTTTAAAAGCTCAGTGATACTCTTTTTCTTCAATTTTTACTTTTATTTCTCATAAACTATAGTAACTAATATAATGAGTGAACAGTATTTATTCCAGAATAAAAGTTATTATATTATTCTCACTGTTCCTGGTCAAACTATCTTCATAAACTCACTCCCATTCTTTCCCCATCACTTTTCTAATCACTATTTCTTAATAAATAAATGAACACTTGGCACTTTTGAAAATGTGATACAAGCATTATATAAGTCTATGTAGAAGTATAGAAATAAAAACTCAAACTTGCTTGCTTAGTTTTGAGATGTGACATCCACTGATACTCAGAGGTTATGCTTTGCTCTAAACTAAGGAATTATTTCTTCCTGGTGGTGGTCAAGGACCATATGGGATGCCAGGGATTGAATTCAAGTTTGGCACATACTTAACTATCTAGTCCTCAGAAGTCAATTTAGAACTCCCCTTCCCAAGTCACATGTGACCTTGATTTGAAAGACGGCATGAGGAAGAAAGAGATGCTACAGTTTACTCTGTTTCCTCTCTCTTACCCTTCTCTGCGATCAAAGCATAGAAAGAAAGTAGAAAGTGGTCAGAAAAGTCTACTCTTAGGATCTGGGATTAGTACTCATGTATGGTAAATCATTCAGACCTAATCATTTTTCTCATGGAGGGTAATAAGAAGACATTTTCAGCAAGTTTAGACTTCCAGAGTCACATACAGTGCCTTGTCCACAGCTACCATGATGTAATTGTCCTTTCCATTTCCAGAGCTCACCTTCTCTACCTTGGGTCAAATTGCACAATGGTCTTCTCAGGCAAAATAGCTGTTAAGAAGTCTCACCGAGTCTCGATATTTGTGTATAAAAACATCCTCTTTTCCCCATAAGTAGAAGTAAAGCTCACTTCCATCACCGTCCTCATTCCTCTACTACAAGAAAGTGAAAGACTTAATCCAGCTTCTCATCCCTACCTCTAAGACTAGTGTAAAATGATGGTTTTTGTTTTGTTTTTAGGGTTTTTTTTAGGTAGGAGGATTCCTTTAAATGATAAGGAACCAAACTTTTTACTGGGTTTAATGTAAGAGGAAGCATTCTCTTTACAATTACCTTCCTTAGGGGCATGATTAGTAAAGAATGGTCTACTACACTTCAACTTTCTTTAATAAATTCTCTCTTGCAGTGTCTTCAACCTCACTACCTTATGTGGATGATGGTGGATTATTGTTAAGAAAATCTTCTTTATGGAACCAGAGCTATAGCACAGTAGGTACTGCACTTATGTGCATGGGGTCAACTTGAGTTCAATC